>JAHNEJ010001319.1:0-38962 GCA_022559845.1 Amorphophallus konjac
CCTCTTCTTCTTCTCTAGCGCCGTCATCCCTACTTCGCCGCCGGTAGCACCTCCAACTTCTTCTTCTTCTTCTTCCCCAGCCTCTTCTACGGCCGTGGGAGGATCCTCCTCCACCGTTTGGTCCGCCGCCGCCACCGATTGCTCGTTCACCGTCGGGGGAGTATTTTCCAGGGCCATTCGATCCCGGCATCATTTAATCGCCCTCTTCTTCCCCTTCTCCCTTGTCATTGGTTGCCGGGAGGGCTCGCCACCAGACATGGGTCACCGGTGGGTTTTTTGGCTCAGTGGCATGTTTTGCGTTTGGGCGTTTGAATGAATGAGGGAGGGAGAGACGATCAGTTGTTTTTTTTTGAACGCCTAGGAAATATAACGGTCTATCGTAAGACCGTCACAGGCTTCTAACGCGTTATTCTTCCACCGTTGAGTCATTTATTTTAAAAAACGTGAACCAACGCTGTGTGACGGGTCACATTTGGACCGTTACATTAGTCTGGCGTACCTTTAATGGACCGTCAGAGGCTTTTAAAACATTTGATGGATGATAATGCCCTATCTATCAAAATTTCATGCTTGAGTGATAATTATGCTTTCATGCCTTATCTTATCAATACTATGCATGCTTGTGAATGGATGTGCTTTATTTATATTGTTGATTGGCTAACCCCTTCCTATGGATAAAATCATGAACGCCATTTCACTCGCTCGCCATGCAGGTAAGTCAGGTATGGTATCTTGCTCCCTTATCCCTTAATGCATTACTATATGTTATCTAGGATATATTATCTCAAGAACCGGCTGGTCATTCATGTGTTCTGAGATCTGATGTTCCCCTATAAGCAAAATGATGATGATCTAAGTGCACATGTTTAATCGTTGGATAGGCCGTTAGGTTGGAAAAGCTTGGGGATGATGGTTCTGTCTTGCACGCCGTGGTTGCAGATGGTGTCCTGACCCTGGTTCTTCTGGTCTAGCAATACTATTCTCGAGTAGTTTGTTATTTTATCTTTCTTGGCATTTGTTTTGATGATTTCTTTTCCTTTAGCCCAGCATGCATCATATGCATTCTTTGAGCATTCACGAGCCTTCATCTGTCCAAGGTGTCTCGGTGATGGCGGATAGCTATGTCCATGATCTCGAGTAAGGAGAATTATTCCACTCTGAGTTGGAAGGTTTTCTTCGGTCTACTCGCTCAGTCTAGTTAGCTGAAGATTCTCGTCTGGAGTTTAGTTGATCGTCTCTTTCCTTTCCGTTGCTCCAGCCGCTGGCCGTGCTTTCCTTTTCTTAGTTGTTAGTCCTCCAGACATGTGTCATTTGGTTTGCTGTTCCTTGTGGTTAGTCTGAAGATTTCCGGAAGATTCCTATCGCTCGTTGGTTGAGAACGGGTGTCATTTACCATAATGCCCGCTTTTCAGTCCGCTCCACTTCATTTCTGCTTCATCTCCATGTCCCATTTTACTTTCGCTTCACCTCCACTCGCTCCCCTGCAAAGAGGACGTTAAGGAGGGGCATCTGTTGACACCCGTTTTATGACCAATAAGTTGGGTCATCTCCTTATTCATTTTAAATGATGCTCCGAGTTGTTCACCCTTATTGGGCCATCTTGGTAAGTTTGAGGTTTATTTTATGGGTCATTTTTCCTTGGTTGGGTCTGGTTCCTCATCTCTTCCCGCTGGACGAAGCTTAGCAAACCTTCATTTTTCTTGCACTCCCTCATCTCTGACGCATCATTCATAGCGTGTTACCTTCTCTTGACGCACCTACATCTGACCGTTACACCATGCCAGAGTCTTACAGCCAACGGCTTGCTTTCAAGCTTATCTTCTTCTTATCTATTTTGGTCTGACAGTTTATCGTGCAACCGTCAGAGTCTTGTGACGCATCACTCTTTGACCGTTACATTCTTGAAGAGTCATGATTTCAAAAATTTCGCCTGTTGGCCATATCCTTTGTTGAAACACTCAGTGTGACGGTCCACTCCTGGGGCATTACATCACTGTGGCAGTTTATCATGTAGCCGTTACATCAAACAAAGAGTTCTAGCAGAACTGCTTTTTCTCTGCTACTCCGTGGCCGGATTAAGAGTTTGATCTGATGATTTCTCCCTCAAATCTGATCCTTAGAACCTTCTGTTTGTTTCTATGGACTCTTGGGAGTATTATCTTCAAAAGTTTGCCAAGAAACGTCCTAGTTTCTAGCTGGATTCTCTCCTGCTCGACTAGAGAGTTTGAGGGTCTATAAATAGGACCCTTGGCTTCATGGCTTGAAAAGGAGACATCTGGAGTTTGCGACGAAGTGCTGTCGCATCCTGGAGCTAGAACCAACCAAAAAGAGCTGCTTCCCATGTTCATCTTCTTCCAAAGCCCAGGGAGTATTGGTTCCGAGGGTCTAGTTCAGTCAAGTTCTCCTCTTAGTCTTTCTTTCCCTCCTCCAAGCATCATAGCATCTCCCTTCTTCTTCTTCATCCACGTTCTTGCATCTTTTGCATTCATCTAAACATCTCTTCCATCTTTTAAACGCCCCAGAGGGGTTAAAAAAAACCAACCTCCCCGGTATTTCCCTCTCCTTTTGCATGTTCTTAAGTTCTTTTGATTTATTGATATTGCACTTCTCAAAGGGCCAATCTGGGTTGTTTTCTTTGTGTTCTACACTTTTTTGCAGGTTTATAGAGTCCACAGTACGAGGCCCAAGCTTTCTGGCCGGCTGGAAGGCGTGGAGATCAAAGATTCCCAAGTTCCTTTTCTGCAATTCTCTGACGGTCTATCTCAAGCGCGTTAGAGTCTGTAGCGGCTTATCGTAAGGCCGTCACACTTCTGTGGCGCATCATCACTCAACCGTTACACTTCATAGAGCTGCAGTTTCCTGGTTGTTTTCTTTCTCCAGTGGGCGGGTGCTTCATCCACCTATTTCTAAGGTATTTTTCAGGTCCTTGGCTTGTTTATTACCTTAGTGGCGATCACATCTTTCCTTGGTTTGGGCAGTAGCTCTCTCTTTCCCCATATCTCTTCTTTATTTGCTTGTTCCACCTATACGGTGTGTTTTCTTTTATTCGCTTACTCCATGCCCCAACGTGTGTTTTTCTTTACTTGCTTATTCTATTCCTGATAGAGATAGCTTGCCCTTGCTAGAGTTTATGCTGATGGCCTAGGTTCATGTTGCACATGTTCATAGGTTGAGTGATTTCATTGCTTGTTCACATTTCCATCATTGTTAAGATCATATTCATCTTGCAAAAAGGGACACATCACAATCAATAATGACAAGTTTGAAAAGGTGGTTGGCATGAAGTTTGACAAAGGTGTCAACCCTTCCCACAAGTCTTCTTCTTGGATTTGATTAATACTGAAGTCATCCAACCTGCCATAAATTGTGGATTTGGTCTGGGGGATGTCTATAGACCATTCAAGAGATATAAAACAAACACAAGGGGGTTAGAAACCTAAAGGGATCCAGGGAGATCATGGGAGGCTAGAGGAGGTTGTCCAAGGGAGAAGAGGGTAATGTAGCATGAACAGTACTCTGTGCAGTAGCTCAACATCCATCTCCAAGGTGATTCAAGCTAATTTCTGAAGCCATCAACCTTCAAGGAAGTGTAGAAGCAAGCAAAGTTCTCAAGGGAGATCAAAGCTGCATCCATAATCCTCTTCATCAACTCAAGAGGATCCAAGGAAGATCTCTTTGCAAGGAAGAAGGAGCTTCTGCTGCTGATCTACATCACACTTCAGACAAGATCTTTTTGCATTTAGTCTTGATCATATTTCCATCTCTTGTCTGAACATTTTCATATTTGTTCTCTTCTCATTTTGTTCAATTATTAAAATTGATAAACGTCCCTACCGCGGTTAGTAGGAAGGCAGTTGGAAGGTGCTCCAATCTGCAGTGTTATCGTCCCTACCGGTGGTTAGTAGGAAGATAGTCGGAGGTTCTCCGATCTGTGGTTTGGTGTGCTGCACTAGTGAAGCCTCACCGGGTTTGGTGAGGGGTGGACGTAGGACTGGAAATTCAGTCCGAACCACCTTAAAATCCTTTGTGCCGTGGTTTGATTGTGTGATTGCTTTGTTCTACATGCATGCTTAGGTTCAATCTCCTTATTACTTGTTCATCCTGCTAAGCCAATCGTTGTGTCATTCGCTAAGCTAGTTGTATTCCGTTGTAATTCTTTTTATCTAGCTTTAAAGAGGGATGCTCTGCGAAAAGAGGGACAGATCTATTCACCCCTCCCCTCTAGATCCGCCATCCACTACTCAACACTATCTAGCACATATTGTCTCCCCATGTACTTGTACTTGGCCTGTGTGAGGGTATTTTGCCAATTTTTGGCAACTTGTATTTTGACTAAATAAATATAAATTCTTTATTCCGAGACAATACTATTTTGTACCTCTTGTTGGAGTGCTTCTGCGTGCTTTTTGGGCGATCCTTCGTGCTCGTATTCTGCAGCGTTCACGTCCTTCACAGGAACCGTTAGGTCACCACTTTGTTTTCAAGGGGAGCAATGCTCGCCTCTAGGGAACCCGTAGGTTACCTTCTCGTTTTCAAGAGCAGCGGTGCTAGTCTCTAGAAAACCCTTAGGTTACCTTCTCGTTTTCCAGGGGAGCGGTGCTCGCCTCTAGGAAACCCTTAGTGTTAGACTCCTACGGTTTTAATGATGTACTCCTATGATTTTGATGATGTCATACACTATAAGTCAATCATGATAGTCTATCTTTATACATTCTTTGCATACTGCATTCTCTGGTTTCACTCTGAAAGTGTCGACTCCCAGAGTCGACTTTTGTCTAGTAAAGTCTGTGCGTACTTAGTTCATTCTGTATTGAGTCCGTGCATATGCTGCATTTCAACTGAATAGGGTCTGTGCATGCAAGCATCAGGTCAGTGCAACCTTAGTTGCTGCACGTGACTAAGTCGTTGCAATGTCTGTTTATGCATTAGTTAAGTCCGTGCAACTGTCGATGAGGCACGCGACAAAGTTCGTGCATGTTGAGCTCTAGGCACATCAAGTCGGTGCATATCTCGCATCGTGAACATAAAGTCTGTGCACACTTCTTTGGTAAGTCCGTGCATAAGAGGTTTATGGGTCTATTGTCTGTGCATGATTAAAATACGCTGCATTCTAAGTCCGTGCAAGTCTCGCATTCTCTTATTGAGTCGGTGCAGGTTCTGTTCTGTGCTAATCAAGTCGGTGCACATTCTCTTGTCCAGCATATAGGTCAGCACACTGTGTGTGTGGTTTGCATATAGGGTCGGTGCACATCACTGATTGTTCCATATGAAAGTTGGTGCATTGTTTTTGCCTTGTGTAATAATGTCTGTGCATACTTTCTCATATGCGCACCAAAGTCTGTGCAATCTTTGCATCAGGGCACTTGAAGTTGGTGCAGTTTCTATCTCGGTGCATATTTCAGTCGGTGCACTTTCTACCTTATACACATTGGTCTGTGCATATATGATTCTATGTTGCCCATAGTTTGTGCAAAACTCTAGTCATGGCTTGAGCATATTTTGCTATACGGTCTGTGCATGCTTACACCTTAGGCTATAAGGTCTGTGCTAATATTCCCATTTGCCTACCAGGTTTGCTACCTCGTCGAACACTTGTTCGGCGAACCCAAAACCTATGAGGATACTCCACGTGAAGTCAAAGTACCAGGTTTAAGGGCTCGTGATCCGAGGCAAGGAACAGAAAGGATGATCCTGCCACGTGGACTGCTACAACACCATGGTTCCGACACGTGGAACCAAAAAGGGATCAGATCTGCGTAAAGAACTGGGCGGGAATCATGTTACCCACGCGCTATCATCTGGCTATAAAAGGGGGTTGAAGACTGCAAGAGGGTGCTGAAAAAGATTGATGAAGAGGGAGCATCTGAAGCCACGGCGTGTGCTGAAATTTCCTATTCGAGAGAAGAGCCTGTCTAGAAATGGAAGTATCTGAGTGATCATCTTTTATTAGAGCTTGAAAGACTGCTTCTCTAGAAGCTACACTATCGCTATTTTTGAGTGACTATTTTCTTTTATTCTTTCATTTTTTTTCGAGTTGTTTCATTCATTCCTTCTATATTGTTTTTTGTTTGTTACCCTCTAAGTCTTCTTAGAGGAAGGGAGAGGTTCTCCATTTTTCCCTCCATCGTGTTTGGAGGAAGAGAGGATTGATCCTCTGGTTCGTGAGTTGCTGAGTTCAATTCACAGGGTTCCCTTTATGGTGTGCAAAGGAAGGGAGGTTGGTCCTCAAGGGGTTCTTCCGGTCATAGGAAGATCGAGGAGATTGTTCCTCGGGGCAAGCTGTATTGCAGCAGGTGTTGCAGACTGAGTCTGCGGTTTCAAATTTGCTAAGTGCAAGGAAGCCTTACTCCAGAGGAGTAAGGGGTGGACGTATATTGTAGCTCGCAATCGAACCACCTTAAAAATCTTCTGTCCCTTTGGTGTGGTTTGATTTTCTCTGTTATAATATTTTCAGCTCGCCAGGTGTTTGATCTTTGCACTACTGAGTTCTTGGTCTCATTGAGCATCTGTCTTTCTTGTTGATATGTGGCTAGACATGAGGAAGTCCCCTACTGCGTTACTAAATTTTCTAGTTGGTCTTTGAATTAGATTGAATTTGGGGGTGATCTATTCACCGCCCCTTCTAGCTCACCCACCGTGTGAACTATCACTTAGGTTACCTTCTCGTTTTCAAGGGGAGCGGTGCTCACCTCTAGGAAACCCTTAGGTTATCTTCTCATTTTCAAGGGGAGCAGTGCTCGCGCCTTTAGGGAACCCTTAGGTTACCTTCTCATTTTCAAGGGGAGCAGTGCTCGCGCCTTTAGGGAACCCTTAGGTTACCTTCTTGTTTTGAAGGGGAGCGGTGCTCGTCTCTAGGAAACCCTTAGGTTACCTTCTCATTTTCAAGGGGAGCAGTGCTCGCGCCTTTAGGGAACCCTTAGGTTACCTTCTTATTTTCAAGGGGAGCAGTGCTCGCACCTTTAGGGAACCCTTAGGTTACCTTCTCATTTTCAAGGGGAGCGGTGCTCGCCTTTAGGGAACCCTTAGGTTACCTTCTTGTTTTCAAGGGGAGCAATGCTCATGCCTTTAGAGAACCCTTAGGAACCCTTAGGTTACCTTCTTGTTTTCAAGGGGAGCAGTGCTCGCACCTTTAGGGAACCCTTAGGTTACCTTCTCGTTTTCTAGAGGAGCGGTGCTCGCCTTTAGGGAACCCTTAGGTTACCTTCTTATTTTCAAGGTGAGCAGTACTCGCGCCTTTAGGGAACCCTTAGGTTATCTTCTCATTTTCAAGGGGAGCAATGCTCACGCCTTTAGGGAACCCTTAGGTTACCTTCTCATTTTCAAGGGGAGCAGTGCTCGTGCCTTTAGGGAACCCTTTGGTTACCTTCTGTGTGCAACTTACCTTAGTGGGGTACAGCTGGTTACGTTTCATTGGAAGTATTTCCTGAGGTTGACAGAGTTCCACGCCCTGGGCACCTCTCTCCCCCCCAGCGTCACTAGCCTGTACGCTCCTTTGCCGAGTGCTTTGGTCACCCAGTACGGGCCCTCCCAGTTCGGTCACCCGGTGCGGCCCCCCGTGGGTCAGCCATGCTTACTCGCCGTAGAACCAAATCTCCGGGGAAGAAGTGTCGCTCCTTAACCCGGGCATTATAATATTGAGCCAACTTCTGCTGATATGCCAGAAGTTTTACCTGGACGTTGGTTCTTCCTTCCTCGAGTAAGTCCAGGTTCTCTTGCATTGCCTGGTTGTTCCTGCCCTCATAAAAATGTCCCACTCGTAACGAGGGGTTGGATATTTCTACCGAAACCACTGCCTCAGCTCCGTAGGCAAGATGGAAAGGCGTCTCCTCGGTGGCGGCCCAAGCGGTGGTCCGGTGAGCCCATAGAATACTGGGGATTGAATCGATCCAGGCGTCGCCTGCTTGGTCCAGGCGGGTCTTGATGCCATGGTGTAGAGTACGGTTGGCATTCTCCACCAGCCCATTGGCTTGGGGATGTCCCACCGAGGTGTAGTGGTTCCAGATCCCCAACCCTGAGCACTTCTCTTGAAAGGTAGCGCTCGCGAACTGTTTGCGGTTGTCGGTAGTGAGAACCCTGGGGATCCCAAACCGACAAATGATGCTATGCAACACGAATTTTTAGGGTGCTTCGCTTGTTATTTTCCCTAATGGTTCAGCTTCAGTGGGGAAGAGGCACTTGAGTAGAGGAGCTGATAAGGACCGGCAATATAGCCGGCCGTCCACCATGGTGAAGTGGGCCGCTCTTGCCTGCGTGCGCCATGCCTCGGCCTGATCACTGGGGAGCTATTGCCGAAGGAGGAAATCGAGCAGAGGATCCATCCAGGAAGGTTCGTAGTCAATGGCATTTACTTGGAGTGCTGGATCGTCTATGCTCGGTGCTGACAGTTCCACTATCAGGACCGATCTCAAACTGGAGACTATAGTGGCTGATGCTAGGCGGGAGAGGGCGTCTGCTCGGACGTTCTCCTCGCGTGGGATGTGGACCACTTCAAAGTGGGCGAATTCTTTTGCCGTGGCCTTGGCCTTCTCTAAGTATTTCATCATGGAGGGATCGCGGGCCTCGAACTCTCCCCTAAACTGGTTGGCGATGAGCATGGAGTCGCTGTATGCTCGCACGCTTGACGCCCCCAGGTGTTTCGCCATGCGTAACCCGGAGAGGAGTGCCTCGTAGACGGCCACATTGTTTGTGGTCGAGAAGTTGAAACGTAGGGTGTACTGTAGCTCTACTCCTTCTGGTAAGAGTAAGACCAATCCCGCGCCGCTGCCCGCAACGCAGGACGATCCGTCGACATACAGTTCCCAAGCGGGCCCCGAGGACTTCTCGGGTGAGTCTTCGGCAGGTAGGGTGCACTCAGCGACAAAGTCCGCGAGCGCTTGGGCCTTGATCGCTGTCCTCGGTCAGAATTTGATGTCGAATTCTCCCAACTCGATGGCCCACTTGACTAGTCTTTCGGACGCATCAGGGTTCTGAAGGATTTGCCGGACGGGCTGATCAGTGAGGACGGTGATCAGATGGGCCAGGAAGTATGGTCGTAGCTTGTGAGCAGCTGTAATTAGGGTAAGGGCGAACTTCTCAGTCCGTGAATACCAGAATTCTGGTCCTTGTAGTGCCCGGCTGACATAGTAGATAGGCTTCATGACTTCCGTCTCCTCCCGTGTGAGCACAACACTCATGGTGCTGGGCATTATGGATAGGTACAGAAGCAACTGTTCCCCCCCCCCCCCCCCCGGGATTTGGCGAGGACAGGAGGTGCCGTCAGGTAGCTCTTCAATTCTTCGAACGCCTGCTCACACTCCTGGTCCCAGTCGATCCATCCTTTTTTCTCCGGTGCCATGTTGGCTTGCTTGATCAGCCGGAAGAAGGGTAGACATCATTCGACAGCTCGGGATAAGAACCGGGCCAGAGCGGCGATGCGCCCGGTGAGGCATTGTACGTCCCTCACTCGTTTAGGTTGCTCCATCTCCAACACTGCTCTGATCTGATCGGGGTTGGCTTCGATACCTCGGTGGGTGACGAGAAAATCTAGGAACTTACCTGACCGCACGCCGAACGCACATTTAGTAGGGTTGAGTTTCATATTGTACCTTCTGAGTGTGGCGAAGTTCTCCGCCAAGTCGCGCAAGTGTTCGACTGCTCGGAGGCTTTTCATGAGCATGTCGTTGATGTAGACCTCTATGTTGCGGCCTATTTGCGAGTCGAACATATGGTTGACTAGGCGTTGATATGTAGCTCCGACGTTCTTCAGCCCGAACGGCAAGTAAGTGTAGCAGTATAAGCCGTGGTCGGTGATGAACGTGGTCTAGTCTTGGTCGGGCTGGTTCATGCTGATCTGATGGTATCCTGAATAGGCGTCGAGGAAGCTCAGCATCTCGTGCCCGGCTGTAGCGTCGACCAGCTGGTTGATTCATGGCATGGGGAAGCTGTCCTTAGGTGTGGCTTTGTTGAGGTCAGTGTAGTCCACACACATCCGCCACTTCCCATTGCTTTTGGGTACCAGGACTACCGTTGGCTACCCAGTCTGGATACTAGGTAGGTCAGAGTAGCCCTGATCGTAATTTTTCTCCCACTTGCTCCCTGATGATGGCTTGTTGCTCGGGGTTGCACCGTCTCCGATGCTGCTCTACCGGGTGGCAGGTGGGGTCCAACCTTAGTTGGTGCGTGATGACCTCCGGAGGAACTCCAGGAAGCTCATCCTCGGACCAAGCGAACACGTCCTGATTGGCCGCGAGGAAGCTTGCGTATGCTTGCTTATCGTGCTCGGCCAAGGTAGCGCCAATCTTCAGTGATCTGCTAGGGTTGTCCCCAACCTGGATGAGGTACAAATCCTTGACTGTCGCGCTCGTGCTTGGACCCGAATCTTCGGTCCTCGCCTTCTTCTCAGGAGGTACTTCTTCGGGACGTCGATCACGGGTGGAGATAAGGTAGCAACTTCTGGACTCTTGTTGATCCCCTCAGACTTCCCCTACCCCGCGGGGGGTGGGGAACTTAAGCTTCTGGTGGTAGGAGGAAGGGACACCTCGGAGCGTGTCGAGGATTCCTCGGCCAATGATGGCATTGTACCCTGTCATTGCATGGACTACCGTAAAGTCGGCGAGGAAGGTTACCTCTTTGGGTGCCGTCCCGAACGTAATCGGGAGCGAGATACATCCTTCCGGGCGGACAGTCGTGCCAGAGAATCCATACAGTGGCGTGCGCAATGGCGCGAGTCGTGACACGTCCACACCCATGAGCAAAAGATAGTCGTATGCAATAACATTGGGTCCGCTTCCATTATCCACTAGGATGCGTCGCACAGTACATTGATTAATGGTGGCGGAAACCACCAAAGCATCAGAATGGGGCGTCGTGATGCCTTCAAGGTCATCCTCGGAGAAGACTATGGGGTCTCCCGGGTGACCTGAGGGGAAAAATTCCCTTGGGGTGCCATCGCCTTGGTCCGCCGTGTTGATGGCCATCGCGTACCGATGTCTTCTGCTCGCGCTATCTCCCCCCGCGGCGGGCCCTCTAGAGATCATCATGATCTCCTTTTCGTTGGGCCGATTGTCGATCAGGGGAGGCGTCTTCTGTCGTCTTTCAGTGGCTTTGGCGAGGAACATGTCGAGGAGGCCCCTGCGTACGAGGTCCTCGATGGCATCCTTCAAGTTGATGCAGTCAGCGGTGTCATGACCGTGGTCTCGATGGAAGTGGCAGTACTTCTTCTTATTCTGTGAGTTAAGATCCGACTTCATCCGCGAAGGCCATTTGAGGAATGGCTTCTCACGGATCTCCATCAGGATCTGGTCAGGCGGGGACGTCAGGGGCGTATAGTGGCGGTAGCCACCCCTTTCCTTCTTGGAGAGGTCGCGGTGGTGCCCAACGCGTCGCTCCCGCTTGCCCCGACCCTCTCATGGTTGGTCGACAGCCCTTTTCCGATCAGGCTGGTCGGTCCCGGCCGCACGGCGTAGGGCTACGGTGTTCTCCTCACAATGCACGTACTTCTGGGCCAGCGCGAGGAGGTCCGGAAGGGTCGTCGGGGCTTTGACTCTGAGCGCGCACCGGAGGATGTGGTCCCACGTGCCCTGGGTGAGTGCCGTGGTGACGATGCCGACGTCGAGGTGGGGGATGCGAAGCGCCTCCGCGCGGAAGCGGGAGACGAAGTCCTATAGCATTTCTTCTTTCCCCTGCCTGAGGGCAAGCAGGGTTATAGCAAATCTGGCTACCTTTCAGCAGCCCACAAAGTTCTCCTTGAACAGCTTTTTGAGCTGCTGGAAGGAGGAGATCATCCCGGCTGGTAGGGACTTGAACCATGCTCGGGCGTTCTCCCGGAGGGTCGTGATGAACTCCAGGCATTTCATGGTGTCTGAGGCCAGGTGGAACACCAGGTGAGACTTGAAACCATGTAGGTGGTAGGCCGGGTCGGAGGTGCCGTCGTAGGAAGCGAATGACGATAGCTGGAGCTTTGGCGGGATGGGGGCTTCCATAATCTCCCTAGAGAAGGGAGCGTGAAAGTCCAGGTCGACATCGAGGAGGCCGTGATTCTTCACGGCCAAGAGGACGTCATCCAGGTACCGGAACTTATCCTCCATTTCATTGAACCGTTGGAGTTGGCGGTCTATCTCCGGGTTGGAATGTAGTGGGCTACGTATCTTAGGCGCAAACACGCTGCGTGACCATCAGGTCCTCGTGACGGAGGCGTGTGATGCCTCCCGCACCTGTCAGAAGTTCTCTCCGGCCTGGCCTCCTTCGCCCTCCCTTCGTTCGGGTGGGGCGTACTGGGGCCTCTGGTCCCGGAGTTCTTGATAGAATTCCGCCAGGGCTCGAACCTCCTGGCGGAGCTCATCTAGGTCACCCGGGGTGACCTCCTGTCGGGGGTGAGCAGAAGAAACTTTTTATGATCCCCGATGAGAGTTGGGTCCCTGATGGGAAACCCGCCCCCGGTTGCTGACGTTGCGGAGGCTTCCACGGGGCGCCATAGCTTTTCGCTCATCTTCCCACAAACGGCGCCAAGAAGTGTAGCGGCAGGAAAATGGTTCCTAGGCCACATACCACCTTCTCTATTTATTTGTTGGGGAAGTCGTCTCGCACCTGTGGATGCCTGCACACACCAAGAAACTAGAGCTGCGTCAGAAGGAGTCCTGGGTGTTACCCCAGGGGACAACCCTCCGATGCTTAAGTCAGTAAGGGATCAATGAGCAATTGAAAAGCAAGGTAAGAGAGAAGTAGAAGCCGTAGTAGTCAATCCAGGAGGCGTGTAGATCCTCTGGACACGTGCTCGCCGCTCCCAGTGAGCTCTCGAAGAGTGCTCGCTGGGTGGTAAGGCCGTGTAGGAGGAAGTGGCTCTCTGGACGTAGAGGGTGGCCTCTCTGTCGTAGTTGTAGGTCGAGTTGCTCTCTTCTTAGTAGGAGGCTATAGTGGCAAAAGTATCCACCGTATCTCCTCTTGCGTAGTAGTGTGGGGTTTAGTAGAAGAATCTGCCGTCTTCCTCTCTTTTGTCGATGTCCCTTTTATATGGGTTGTCCTGGAGCGAGGGGCCTCATCCCTAGATAGGGAAGGGTCCGTTTAGTAGAGTAACATTCCCCACTATGCTGGCAGGAGTTTCCCATTGGTGGGCGATAGCCTCGGCATCGGCCGGTCCCTGGGTGAGTCTTACGGCACACATGGCGTGTGCTCGCCCGTTACGGGGTCAACGCCGTCGTCGTGGGGGCAACGGTCGATCGTCAAAGTGTCCTCCGGCGAGAACTGCGCTTGGGATGACCTCATCGACGTCGTGGAATCCGATGCTCTGTTGGGCCGGTCATCCTCTTATTGGGTTGAACATGTATGTTCACCCCTTGCTTGGGCTTAGCACGTCCAAACCTTGATGGGCCGCTCATGCTTGGACCGTTTCTGGGTCAAACCAGATTTACCCTCCTCATTACTCATCAAACACTAACCATTTGATTTAAAGTTTTATAAAAGTTCAATTATTAAATTTGCAAACCGTTAAATTTGCAACCGATGGGAAGGGGACTGATTATTCCATCACAAAACTGTCCCAAATTCATTGCTAGTTTGAGACGAAAATATTTTCATCAGAAATCCATCCCAAATTAATGACAAATTTGTATTCCATTTTAAATTCCGTTGCTGATTTGGGACGATGTTCTGATGAAAATATTTTCACCCCAAATTAGATATAGATTTGGGACGATTTTGTGATGGAATAGTCAAGTCCCCGCTCCCATCAACTGCAAATTTAACAGTCTACAAATTTAACAGTCGAACTTTTATCAAAACATAAATTCAATGGTTAGAGTTAGATCAGTTGTAAATCCAACTATCAGATCTTGATCATATTTCGATCAAGACCAGATAGATTTAGATTGGGAGCTGTGGACGCACTCTTGGGATTCGTTTGTTTATTCGTTTGTTTATTTATTTAGTGCGTGGGTGTGCCAGTCACAATGACAGTTTATTCGGGCTCCGAAGAAGCCACTGGTGCGTGACGCCCGACTGATCAGACGATAGTGAGTGTCATGTCGGGACCAAAACCCGTCGCGCCGTAAATGTCACGCCATTTATTACATCTCCCCGGAGGGGAGAAAATCCTTGATTAGTCGCTAGGAAATGGGCCCTATGGCCTAGAAAGAGATTAAGCTAAAGCATGCATAAAAATGGAATAAGACATCTTTTATTAGTCTGATTTTCATGATGGATTATTATTATTATCTTTCCTAAAAAAAATTTGGACTTTTTAAAATTCGCGTATGTTGATGTTTTTTCTTTGATGTGATGATGTGAGGATGTGAATATGAATATAGTGGTATGAGAGATGTGAGTGAAAGTGAGCAAGCAATAACAACCTAACTCAAACAATCACCAAAATCAGAAGCATGGGCACGTCATCAATGTTCATGTGAAGGAAAATAAAAACACACGCCGAGACGTGGAGCAAAAGAATAAAACAAAAACACACACCGTAGGTGTGGAGCAAATGAAGTAAAGAGAAGAGCAAGCAAGAAGACAATGATGACAATACCCAACTAAAGAAACGTGATAGCCACCAAGGTAATTAAAATAGCAAAGCTAGGCTAAATACCTTGGAAAGAGGAGGATGCAACACCCGCCCACGGGAGATGGAAAACTAGAACTCTGCGAGCAGAAACGGTCTAATATCAGGCCGCCAAAGATCAAGAAACAGCCTTACGATAAGCCGCCACAGTTCCTCAAATGGTCCAACGTAGAGCCGCCAGAGCGCACGGAACAACAGATTGGGACTTGGATCTCCACCTCTCCCGGTCGGCCAGAAGAGTTGGGCCTCGTGCTAGGAACCCTGTAGACCTGCGAAAGAGTGTAGAAGTACAGAAAAACAACCCAAATTAGCCATATGACAAGTGTAGTAACTATAATGCAAAGAAACTAAGGTGCATGCAAAAGGAAGGGTGAATACCTGGGAGGTTGGTTTTTTAACCCCTGTGGGACATGAAAAAGATGGGAAGATGTTTAAAAATGATGATTGAGATGCTAAGAATGTGGAAAGAAGAAGAGGGAATATGCTTGTGAATGCTATGAAGAGGGAAGAAACTTAAGAAGAACACAACACAATTAACCCTTGGAACTTAATACTCCCTGGACTTTGAAGGCTAATGGATGTAGACAACACTTCTCCTTGATGGGTACTCGCTCCAGAACATGGCAACACCTCGACGTAAACTCCAGAAATCTCCTCCTCAACCCATGAACTCAAGGGTTCTATTTATAAACCCTCAAAGTCTAGGCTCGAGTTAGAAAGATTCCAGTGAAAAAGTAGGATGAAACTTAGCAAACTCTTGAAGATAAAACTCCCAAGAGTCCATAGAAACAAACGGAAGCTTCTAAGGATCACTATCGAGAGAGAGAGAGAGAGAACGCCACCCCCGGCGGCGGTGGACCCTTTGGTAGAGGAAGAAGCACCGGCGAGGGATGAGCGGCCGTCGACCCAAACGGAGGGAGACGACGCTCCCACGGCCGAGGAGCATCCTAGGGAAGCTCTGGAGGAGGAGGAAGAGGCCGAGATGGACGGAGATGCGCCAGTGGCGGCGACCAGACGGCGGTCATCGGAGGTAGGCCGACGGCCCTAAAATCTCAATTTTTTTCATTTTTCAATTTTTTATGTACGCATGGGTATGAATGGATAAGGGAATGGGTTTGAGGACCCATTCGAACAGATTGTAGGCCATTTTGGCCATTTCCACAACATGGGGAAATAGGGAAAATAATGCTTACTCGCGGGTTACGTAGCGGTCGTTCCAGTGACCGCTACACGCTCAGACGGCCCATACTATGGTCGCTAGAGGTCTCAGACGGCCCAAGCTATGGCCACCATAGGATCAGAGACAGAATGTTAATTTTTTTGTGTTTTGTCTTTATTTAATTTTTTTTTTTGTTTTTGTTTATATGAAATGTAATGAAAATGCAATGCAATGACTGACTTATGTTCTAAATGTGTGTGTTGATTATAAATATGTTCCTGCACCTGATCCTTTCTTTTGTCATCCTTCCTTATCCCTCCACTTTGTCAATGTAAGACACAAATAAAATGAAACTAGAAGGGCATAAAGGCGTGAGTGTGTGTGGATCATGATCGCCACTAAGGCTCCAAATGTAAATAAATACACAGTACCTTGGAAAGGGGAGACACTCGCCTGTAAACAGCACTGCGGAAATAAACGGGTCGGGGAGAACCGTCCTGTCAATGAACGACCGATCTACAGATCGCTTACCAGTGCTGGGATGAACGCGGGATGAAGCGTGGCTTGACAGGAGAACAGTCCAGAGGAAGCCACAGAGGAACGAAGGACGGCTCTGTGAAGACCGCTCTCGTACTCGGACGGACGGGAAGACGACCGCTCAATGCCGCCAGGTTGTAAGTTGTAGGATCTAGACCTCCACCCCTTCCGGCCGGCCAGAGGGGATGGGCCTCGTGCTAGTACGATGCTGACCTGCAAAACACAATGGAAAACACAAAAGAAAACCCAAAATTAGAACTGTGAAGTGTAGTAACTATAAGAACGAACGAAAATAAACATAATAAATTGGAATGGGGGATACCTGGGAGTTTTTAAACCCCTAGGGGGCGTGGAAAAATAATAGGAGGGTGTGTGTATGACGTGCAAGAGTGAAGAACGTAGGAAAAGAGCGAAGAAAATGATGCATGCAATGAAGAAAAGGATGGTGGGACTATTAAAACAAAGACTCAAAAATAACGAATACTCCCTGAATCAGAGGCCTGAGTGGACGTAGAAGGCCTCCCTCCCTGACTGTAGGTCACTTGAATGTTCGGTAGAGCTTCGCTGTCGACCTTAGATCTCCCCCTTTCAAAGCTTGGACTAAGGGTCCTTTTTATAGAGCCCATAAACCTAGTCCCGAAATTAGGGTTTTTAGTGAAAATTAGGTCAAGATATCAAAAGATAATTCGTAGATAATTGATTTATCTCCCACCAGGATCAAACGGTATCGCATTTGGTTGATAAACCTTGGAGAAAATGATGGGAAAAGTTAAGGGTTTAGCCACGGATTAAAGAGAGAAAATTCATAAAAACCTCAGAAATCGGGCCATTACACGGTCGCTCGATACGCCGCCTAGCCTATTGCACGATCTATTGCTAGACCATTCACGGCTGTCGGTGGAAATTAGATAAATAGGAAAATAATCCAAAATATCCATCAAACTGACTGACTATTTCGCCGTTGGACTCTTATGGATTGAACGGTCTCGTTATAGACCACTCAATTCTTGGGGCGGGCCAACTCCAACCGTTCAGGGCCTATCGGTGATAATTTCAAATAAAATAGATAAAAAGATAATTATCTGAAAAATCAACGCCCTGGGGACTCTGGGAACTGGGCGGCCATATGAATATCATTCCATTAATTTGGACGGCTACACGAGGACCGTTTAACAGCATGTCGGTGAAAATTTAGAAAATTACATAAATATCCGATAAATAGAAGAACGGCTTGTGGATGTCAAAAAAATGATAATGATCATGCGGCATGCACGTCTCAGCACTCGAGAGCAAGTTGAAGACGGCAGGGCCGAGTAAACCCTATGCCTCCTCCAAGCAGGATGAATACCTACCCGGTGCTCCGCCACCCAACAAAGAAGCCCCTCGGGCTGAAGGGATGACCCCGACTCTCCAGTCAGCATTGCCAAAGGCCGAATTAGAAGAAGCTCGAGAGCTCGGACACGGGTTTGGCTTGTGCCGGAAAGCACGCAAAGCCCAAGACCGGGACTCGAAAACTTCGAACTAAACACCTCGGAGCAGGAGCATTGCTGCTGAAGTTCTTCGGGAGCACAACTGTTTGCCTGAATGGCCGCGAAGTCGAGACGAAGTCTAAACCGACGCGGCCTGGACTTAAACCAGTGCGCCCTTGCTTGGGCCTTAAACCGGTGAGCCCTTGCTTGGGCCTTAAACCAGCGCGCCCTTGCATGGTCCTTAAATCGGCACGCCCTTACATGGTCCTTAATCTAGCACCCCCCCTCTTCCTTTGCTGATCCGGCGCGCCCCTATTCACTTGGTGATATGGCGTGCTAATTGCATTTGGGTTTAAACCGGTGCGCCCCTGGCCACGCCGGTTTAACCCCATTCTATCCCATCTGTCAGCTGATACTCTGTTCTCCTATCAGATTCAAGTGCAAGTTCAAGGGGGCATAGCATTCAATGCTACCAAGCTCTGCCTCCACATCCGTTCGACAACACAGAAGCGGCAACGGCGAAGCAGGCCCCAGCAAATTCGCAAACATCCCATCCTCGGACGAGCAGTGGCGTACGGCGTGAACCAGTAGCATCCAACGCAACGAGTTAACTCCCAGCGTTGCTGCAAACAAGGCAGAGGTGGCGGGAATTCTCCCCCACTGGCCATTCGACAAGAAACGCAACCCGTCCAATATATAGGTGGGTGGAAGAAGAGAGAAGGAGGACTCCCCCCCGACTAGCCATTAGGAGAAGAGAGCTCTTGGGAGAGAACCAGCTAGCAAAGAGAAGAGGAGAAAGAGAGAAGAAGCCACGTACCTGCGCCTGCTAGGTGAAGAAAAAAAGAGAGATTGAGCGTGAGAGAAGAGAGGTGAGCTCGGAGGGGGAGGAACTTATGCTCCGTTCCCCCTCCCCCACCGATGTATTTCTTTCCTCTTTCTCTGATGTGTTTTCCTTGCTTTGGGGTAAATCTCCCCTCCTGTATCTCTTTTCCCCCTTTTCCTTGGGGATGAATAAAAAGAATGATTTTCTTTGTGGGCATGAGTGGTGTTCTATCGCTTTGATCTCTCCCTCTTTCTCTCGATTTTCTTCTCATCCAAGGGCCTTTAGAAGTCTGCCACTTCGTGGCATGACCTTCTAAGGAACCCACAGATGGATGAACATTTACAGCCCTCCTGTGGCATACATTTGTCCCGCCTCGAGAAATTATCACCCGTGAGCTGTGGGAGCTCTCGAAGGCTAGTCCTCAAGCTTTTCTACACTCACATTTGGGTTATTGGACCGCCGTGAGGTCTGCATTTTGAGGTTCACCCTGGAGCAATCCGTTTGGTGTTCCTCTATTTGTCTCTGGCAAGCCTCAGTCCGGGGGAGATGCTGCCCAATTTTTGCCAGGGCCAAGAACGATAAGAACCAAATGCATACCAAAACGAATAAACAAACTACTCTCTGAGGGCTAGAGCTGCACATGCTTGAAGCCCCTGATCACCACTGAACCTCCCAGTTCCTGCACAAACCCCTCTGAACGAAACACTTGAATCCTCAAGCTAATTAACCATAACAAATAATTAAAATACTTAAACTTTCTTTCCACAAGCTTAATCCATCAATAAGATGAATAAATCAGTCATCAAAGTAGCTCACGGTTGAAAGAAAGAAGAAACAGAGCCAACAAGAATGAAAGAAAACCTCATAGAAGCTATCCCGACGTGCTCTTAATCCGGCGTGGGCTTATCCGGCGCGGTCACCCCCCGCGCCGGTTTAACTCTACACTCAAAACCACTTTCAAAGTATTAGAATGAATAGTGCCCCTAATCCGGCGCGCCCCTCTTCTTGTGCCTATTCCGACGCGCCCCTCTTCTTGGACTTATCCGGCACGCCCCTCTCTTGCACCCATTAAACCGGCGCGCCCCCGTAGCACTCTTAACTGGCGCGCCTCTTCTATCCTACTTAACCGGCGTGCCCCATAAAAGAAAACATAAATTAGCTAAATAGAAGAAAAGGTTTGAAACTAATGACTAAAACAAAAGAAGGGAACTAAACTAATAAATAAGAACGAAAGAACATGAATCATCCTCATGAGAATAAACAACATAATGAATCACTCTTATAATCAAAATTTTGTTCCGGGGGCTCCGCCCCCGGAAACCCCCGCAAGGGGCGCTGCCCCCTCGAACCCCGCTACCTGACCGCGCAGGTCGATCCACGTGCGAAGGCGCACGATGGTGAGTTCGGGCTCCACACTGACCAATCCGCTTCCCCGGACTGTGTTGGAAGAGAAAAGTAATGATGCCCCACTAGATCGGACTTGGATCTAGGGAGCCCTCGCCCGAACGTGACCATGATCCGAACTTATCCCAGGCCGATAGTTTGTTAGCTCGACCCGTCTTCATCGGGATCCGATCCCGCACCCACATTAAACTTGCCGCACCTACGGCAGACATCCGTATGATTTTATCGTCGTCCTCGATGCTACTAATACGGACTTCCATCCGAATAATGAATTGTCCGTTAGTGACCGACATATATGCCGGGATACAATCCCTCACCCACATGAAACTTGCCGTACCTACGGCAGATATTCGTATGGCTTTATCGTCGTCTCCGATGCTTCAAATGCGGGCTCTCGTCCGAACAATGAATGGTCCATTAGTGACCGACATATACATATACCAGGATCTAATTCCACACCCACATTAAACTTGCCGTACCTATGGCAGACATCCGTGTGGTTTTGTTGTTGTCTTCGACGCTTCAAATGCGGACTCTCGTCTGAACGACGAATGGTCCATTAGTGACCGACATACATACCGGGATCTAATCCCACGCTTGCATTAAACTTGCCGTACTCACGGCAGACGTTTGTACGGGTTTATTTCCATTTACGTCTTGCCTTCAATACGGAACTTTGTCCGAACATAAAATGGTCCATGAATGACCAACAAAATATGAATGGAACGAGACGGCTCTCGTCTTCCCAGAACCCTACGTGTGGGAATGTCAATAAGACCTACGTGAGTCACGTTTGGACCTCGGGTTCGCCCCGACCATGGTCATCGCCTGACCCACATCCTAGGCCTATAGCCAGCTATCTCTGTACACATCTTTGTTTTGGAATCTAGTCCCGTGACACTTTCCCGCTGCCCTTCCGCACCGAAAATATTAATGATGCCCACTCAAGCCTAGTTTGGACTGCGGGAGGCGCCCCCGGAATGGTCCTGACTCGATCTCGCACCGGGCCAATAAACTCACTGATTTCTGACCAGTCTAACCGAGATTCAACCGAATGTCTCCTATCCCTTTGAACAATAAACTTGCCGTATCCCGGCATACATATGCTCCAGTTTTCCCCGTGACGATCATGATTCTCTGAAGTCGGACGCTCGTCCGAATATCAAAATGGTCCCTTGAGTGACCGACATATTTCGAATGCTTGCTTCCCTAGACATATGGCTTTTCGACTGATTCGAGACCGCTATCGGCTTGTTTCTCTCGATATAGTTTCCTGGCCATGAGGCCCTGATTCCCGGCGATTAATCAAGGGAGTTCCCCTCTCTGGAGGGATGTAAATAATGCCGTGACCTTTATGGTGTGGCGGGTTTTGGTCTCGACATGAACCACACAATCGTCTGATTAGTCATATCGAGCGCACAATAAATCGTCACTTTGTGACTGGCACGCCAACGCACTTAATAAATGAATAAACCCACCGAATAAACCGACTTAAAGAAACAAACAAATGAGCGTGTCAAAAAGTGCATCCACACGGCTCAATACCAATCGCTCATTGACTGAATGGGCAGGCGATTGACCATGCAAAGGCTGGACGCTTGAAATTTATAAAATGTGATAAATTAAGCAAAATCAAGTCCCATTAAGTCCTGAATTGAAGCATACCGAGTCAGGGAGGGAGGTACCCATAAAATAGGCCCAAGGTTATGCCTGAAAATGGCCCAACGAGCAATGGACAACTCGAGGCATCAATAAATGGTGGTAAAAGGAATGACTCAATTTATCGGTAAAAAATGGGTGTCAACAAATGCCCCTCCTTAACGTCCTCTTTGCAGGGGAGCGAGCGGAGGTGAAGCGAAAGTGAAATGGAACATGGAGATGAAGCGGAAATGAAGCGGAGCGGACTGAAAAGTGGACGTTAAGATAAAAGACACCCGTTTCATTGCCAACGAGTAATAAGAATTTTTCGACAAACTCCCAATCAAACATGAGGAACGATCGGACCAGAACGACGCCAGTCTGGAGAAACTAACTAAAATAAAAGAAAATGAAACACATGATCAACCTCATAGGGGACACAATCCCTCGGACCAATGAGGGGGGACTGGAATAAGCAACAAAAAGAAAAGATACGGACTAAAACTCCAGACGGTGACCTTCAGTCAACCAAGCCAAGTGAATAGACCAGAGAAAACCCTCCAACTCTGAATGGAATAGTTCCTTCTTACTGAAAACCATGAACGCACAATCATCTATCACAAAATGGGACACTTTCAGACAAACCATGGGTCATGAATGCTCAAAAGGATGCGTATGATGCATGCTAGGCTAAAATAAAAGAAATCATTAAAATGAATGCAAATAAAGCCACAAAATAGAAAGTACTCGAGAATAATATTGCTAGACTGGGGCAATCAGTGTCAAGACACTATCTGCAACCACGGCGTGTGAGATAGAACCATCGTCCCCTAATTTTCCCAACCAAACGGCCTATCCAATGATTAAACACATAAACTTGGATCATCATTATTTTTGTTATAGGGGAACATCAGATCATGGAACATGTAGATAACCAACCAGTTCTCAAGATTATATAACATAATACCATATAGTAATGCAATAAGGGATATAAGGATAGAAGGCCATACCTAACTTATCTGTGTAGGCGAAACGGCAAGTTCGGACAATGCTGCAAAGAACTTGTGAATTGGATTGCAATATTACATCATGAAATAATCATTCAAGCCAACAGAAATCAACCACTTAATCACATAGTGCAGCAAAGGTCATTCTTCATCATTAATTTAGCACCTGAACGGTTTAACTAGAACCGCCTTATGGTGTAAACGGTCCATCTTGGACCGTGCAAGGATTGCCAATTTGAATATGATCGTGAATCTACACGGCCCATCATGAGGCCATTCAATGAAATGGACGGCCATCCTCTGGCCGTCGCATGGAAGAGCACCATTAGACTTTTAATGGTCCAATGGGAGACCGTTCAGTACCTACAAGGTCTATCGATAGACCTATAATTACTGACAGTTTCAAAAAATATAAAACCCTTCTTCTTCCTCCTCCCTCCACACCGTAACCAACGGAGGAACACCACCCTACGTTCTTCACTCTCTACACCCTCCTCATCCCCCGCTCTCAATCTCTTCTTCTCTCATCCTCCCCTTCTCTTTCATGCGCACCAAACACCAAGCCATTCACCGGAGGATGGCCGAGGAGGGGACACAAGGGCCACCGCCGACAACCACCACAGAGGACACCCCGGTGGTGACATCCGTGGCAGAAGGAAGCTCGCCCCCACCCATTGCTGAGGAGGGAGCGATCGTAGCCCAAGAAGGAGACGCTGGGGAAGTGCCGGCGGAGCCCATGTCGGCGGTGGAGAAGCCACCGAAAAAGGACAAGGTAGGCTGCCTAAAAACCCTCCCCCATTTCTAATTTTAATTCGTGCATGTAGCTTTAGGGGATAGAATGGGAGCTCACGACCCCATTAGGGCCGGTTGGGAGGTTCCCTGGGGCTCTCACCGCCGGCGGGAGGAGTTTAAATGCCGTCGGGGACGACGACCACAAGACGGTCTTACAGTGACCGCTCAACAAAACAACACGGTTCAAATAGAACCGTTCAAACATAACACGGCCCACTGGTGGCCGTTCAAAGAAGCTGAACAGACAAAAACACACGATCTGAGGAATACCGTGGGAACTTAGGACGGCCTAAGCTGGCCCGTTCAGAATATGAAATGCTTAAAATAGAATGGTCTCCACCAGACCGTGGATATTTAGGATGGGCCACTTAGGTCCGATCAAAACATGAAACATTAAAGAGTATAGCGGTCTCCATCAGACCGTTGACAACCATACAATTGCACGATATACCATGCAAACCCAGATGACTAGGGGCTTGAAAGGGGAAAACATAGCCAGATGGGGACCGTGTGATCATTGAACGGCCAAGAATGGGCCATTCTAGGGTAAGCACCAGATAGAAGAACGGTCCTCACAGGGCCATCCATAGGGCAGAATGGTCCACGGGCGACCGTGAACTTCTGAGGGGAATAATTAAGACGGTTGAAACTCAACCATTTGAAAGATGAAACGGCTCATATGAGACCGTTCAGTGAGCAGAGAGAGAATTATTTAACGAAAATGCAAGATCCTAAAATGAAATGTTATTATCCTAAATGTATGCAGGGGAAGCGTAGGACTCGGATCTCCTGGCTGCAGGTCCGAGCAGTGTATCTCGCACTACCGGACTTTCAGTGGGAGAGACTGGCGGCGATGGGTTTTGCTGAGTTCCTGAGCGTGGAGGTGACAAGGCTAGACACGCCGCTCCTCTACGCTCTGTACGACCGCTGGGATCCGGTGAGCCAGACGTTCCTTTTCCCGTGGGGCCACATGGTCCCCACGCTAGAGGACACAGCACGCATCACCAGATTGCACGTGCATGGGACTCTAGTCAGCAGGGTGAATTACCCCGACTACCGGGAGCTGGTCTAGGAGCTACTGGGCTTGGAGTTGCTACACCTGGAGCGGAAGTCTACGACGCTGACGAGGGCGAGGCTACAGGACAGCCTCGGGCTACGGCGAGTGGGGATAGCAACGGGCTATTGACACCCATTTTTTGTCTATGAGTTGAGTCATTCCTTTTACCATCATTTGTTGATGCATCGAGTTGTCCATTACTCGTTGGGCTATTTTCAGGCATAATTTTGGGCCTATTTTATGGGTACCTCCCTCCTTGACTCAGTTTGCTTCAATTCGGGACTTAATGGGCCTTGATTTGCTGGAGCTATCACATTTTTATCATATTCAAGTGTCCAACGTTTGCACGCTCTCCGATCTGGCCGCTCAGTCAATGAGCGGTTACCATTGAACCGTTTGTTTATTTATTGGATATTAAGGTGATTTTCTGAATTTCCATTGACAAGCTTTTGGACTGTCCATTTATAGCCGTCCATATCAATGGCACGGTCCATATCTGGCCGTCTAGTTCCTAGAGTCCTAACTTCGCTGGTTTTCCAGATAATTATCTATTTATCTAATCTTTTTTTGATTTATCACCGACAAGCCTAGGACGGTTTGTTTTGGACCGCCCCATGAATTAACTGGTCAAGTATTAGGCCATCCAATCCATGAGAGTCCAACGGCGAAATGGTCGGTCAGTTCGATGGATATTTGGATAATATTTCTTATTTATTTAATTTCCACCGACAGGGTTGAACGGTATGGTGACAAGCCGCTCAATGGACTGGGCGGTCTATCGCATGACCGCGCAATGGTCCGATTGCTGAAAAACTAAGGTTTTTTCTCTCTCCATCTGTGGTTTTATCCTTGATTTGTTCCACCCATTTCTTCGCGGATACTCCACCAAATGGGGTGCCAATTGAACCGATTGGAAGATGATTCTTTTATCTACTAATTTTATGTTGATATATCGAGCTGATTTTCACTAGAAACCCTAATTTCGGGGATGGCTTTTGAGGCTCTATAAATAGGACCCTAGGGCCAAGCTTTGAAGAGGGGGGGAGATTTTAAGGTCACGGCGAAGCTCTGCCGAATTCTTAAGCGACCTACAGTCAGGGAGGGAGGCTTTCTACGTCCGCATAAGCCTTCGGTTAAGGGAGTATTCGGCGTTTTTGAGTCTTTGTTCTAATAGTCCCACCATCCTTTCTTCATTGCATGCATTGTTTCTTTTGTTCTTTGTCCACATTTTTCATTGTTGCATCTCATTTCCGCACACCCTCCTATGTTTTTGACGCCCTTTAGGGGTTTAAAAACTCCCAGGTATCTCCCATTCCAAGTTATTATGTCTAGTTTTCTCTTTTCTTATGGTTACTACATTTCACAATTCTGATCTTGGGCTTTCCTTTGTGTTTTCTACTGTGTTTTGCAAGTCAGTAGCATACCAACACGAGGCCCATCCCCTCTGGCCGACCGGAAGGGGTGGAGGTTCAGATTCCACTACTTAAGTTCTGGAGGCGTTGTGCGGTCATATCCCTGACCGTTTTGATCGTAGAGCGGCTTATTCTGAACCGTTCTGCTTTCTTAGGCGGCATACTTTGGACCGTTCATCTGTCAGCCAGGCTTCATCCCGCGTTCTTCCCAGCGCTGTTAGGCGGTCTGTCTGGCGACCGCGCACCCTCAGGGTGATTTTTCGAGAACCGCATACTTTTGCAGCGCTGTTTACAGGCGAGTTTTCTCCCTCTTTTCCAAGGTACGGTGTATTTATTACACTTGGCACCTTGGTGGCAATCACACACACATACACTCACACCCCCATGTCCCCTTCTACTTCGCAATTCATTCATTTGTTTCGTTGATATAATAGAGGGGTTGGTGGGATACAAAAGAGGAGTAAAGAAAAACATATCAACATCCCCTTTTTTGGCGATCACGGTGGGACACCTAGTGCCCGTCATGTTAGTGATGTGCTGACCAGCTTCTGTTCTTGTTTAGAGTCTACGTTTGAGTGGTTTCAGGTCATTAGTTTGCCATCTGTTATTCCTGTCCTAGGGAGTTCGCGCAGTCTCCTCATAGCCATCCAAAAATCTGAGCGGCAGACAATCAACCATTGTGAATTGTTTGCAGTGCCAATCATTCTGCGAGCCAGCTACCTTCATCGGTCTTATTTCGGCCGTTCATTTCCTGAGTGGTCTGATACAGACCGTCTAGTGCCGCTTGCTCAAGTACACTTCTGGCCATTCGCTGTTCATTTTACTGACATTCGACGGTCTTTTCAGGACCGTTCTAGTCTGCACGGTCTATCGAGAGACCGTCCATCTAGGTACGCTTCTATTCCCTGCTACTTAGTTCATTGCAGTATTCTGTGTTTTTCCGTTAGTTCTATCATTACTCCCTGCTCCTGCACGGTCGATTATAGACTATCTACACACCCTGAGCTGTCTTCCTCAGACCATGTTTTTACTGCTACAGTGCACCCGAGGCTAGCATTTTGGTCATTGTTCCATATCATTGCATAGATATTTGGTGCTATTCTGATACCCCCTTGCTGTCAATATATTGTCGCATGATTGTGTTCATTTTCTCTCTCTTTTTTTTCTCGTATTTACTTGATCATTGTTTGCTAGATCAAGGCTAGACTTTGCATGCACTCCGGTGCGCATAGGGACATACATACTCTCCATCAGTAGTGGCATTCCTACCGAGGTAGGGTTTCCTCTCATCTCCATACTCCTTGGAATCGACTAGGGGACTTTGCTGAGGACCTCCGTAAGCCCCCGTGAGCCATGGATTCCCACACGGACGCCAGGCATGTTGTACCGTACCACCCCCCAGTCTAGGGTTTGCATCAGAGAGAGAGAGAGTCCTCTAGTGTCAGCCAGTTGCCCATTTCCTACCTTGGCTAGGTACCCTGTGGTGGAGTGAACTCAAGTCTTGATTAATCCACCAAGGTCCTAAAAGGGGGAATTTATAAAACCTTGCGCACATCATTTGAAATCTTGATTGCGTAATTGATTGATTCTTCTCTCATCTCTCCCCTCCATTGTGTGCATCTCATTTGAGTTGTTTGTTTTAGCTCTTTGCTTAGGACTGTTTATTTTCTCTTCCCCCATTGTCATCAGTGTATGTGGAGTTGCTTCACACCCTCAGGATCATCTCCTAGGGACAGCTCGCATTTCTATTCTTATTTCAATCCCCTGTTCGATTCATCACCCACCATGTCGTCCTACAACTTCTCCCATTCCCATGAGGATTCTCTCCCTTAGGGACTTCTCGAGGACCCACCTAGGGTCGCCCATGTGCAGGGGGGAGTGGGGATTGCCCCTCCTCTCCCGACCATTGTCATAGAGGGCCCTCAGTCCTCCCTTTATGGTTCCTCTTCACAGAATTCAGCGGATCAGATTCTTAACATGATGGCCCAGCTTGATCCGACCCAGCTTCACCTTATTCGGCAAGCTCTGCAAGGGGCAGATCCCCCATCTTTGGTTCCTTCTCATGGCACGTCTACTGCCGTTGTTACGTCTTCTATTATTGGGTCGGGGGCCGTCTCCGTTGCGCCCATTGATCTCACTCTAGTTCGTCCTCAGATTCTGCGATTCCCTAACATGGAAGTGGGCCAAGCTTCTACCTCGGCCCATCAACCACTTGACAAGGGGAAGACTCAGATCCCCTCTAGTTCTTATGTTGATCCCTACACCACTGTCACTTCAGCGCTATAGGCCCTCCTGGCCCCGGTTGATTTCATTCGTCTGCAACCAGGGGCCGCCCAGTTGGCTCACGCGGATATGGGCCCTTCCCTGACCCATTATCCATCTTATGGGCTGCCCCCTCAGTCAGTCTATCCATCTGCACCATATACAGGTTCTACTCTTCCTTCTCCTTCTCCTCCATCCCGGGAACGGGTGCATCTCGACAAATGGGCTGCCATGCAGCAATAGATTGACCTTTTCCACAAGCGAGTCAGCCCGCAGTCCCTTGCCGATGTCTCCATTCCTAACTTCAGGGACATTTGTTTTCCTCCCCAGTCTGAGCTCCCCGTATATCAAAAATATGACGGGAATGGCAACCCGTTTATTAATGTTAGGGAGTTCCTTTATGAGTCGGCACAGTTCCAGCATGACGACCGCTTGATGGCGTATCTATTCCGCCGATCCTTGGACGGGGTCACCCTGGAATGGTTTTACACCTTGCTCTGGAGGAGGCCTGAAGTTTCAAGATAGTGAAGGAAAAGTTTATCCAGAGATTCCAAGATCGGGTTGGTCCCGAATATTCCTTTACAGACCTAGTTGCGAAAAAGATGAAAGAAGATGAGGACTTTGCTGCGTATGCAGATCGATAGAGCCAGATGGCCTCGCGTGTGCCCGGGCAGATCTCGGAAGAAGAAAAAGTTAAGTTGTTGATTTCTAATGCCACTCCAACGTTCCGGAACATATTGGCAATGAATGATATTTCAAACATGCACTGGTTGTCCAGTCAGGCCCGGTTTATCCAGACCCAGTTCAAAGACTTTCCCATCCATTCCCTTTTTGAGGCCCAGAAATCTAAAACCATTAGAAAATCCCATGGCCCAGTTACTAAGGGAGATCAAATCAATGAGCAGGTCCAGGCTGTTCAGTTCCCCAACCAATCTGCGCCACCCTGTTTCCAGTAATCACCGCGCAACCCCCAGTTCTCCACTCCACAAGCTCCCCGACCCACCTTCCAAGCTCCTCAACACCCACAACAACCACCACCACCACCTCAATAGCCACAACAACCACCCCAGTACCAAAAACGTCCCTCGTCCTGCTGGTTATGGGCCTGCTAGCCCGAGTCCGAAGAGAGTCCATTACCCTCCACTCCCCGAGACTCTCCCTGACATTTTCTCCGCCCTAATGTACACTGGTGACATACAGCTCCCGCCGGAACGTCAGAACTGGAATCCGACTGCCGATCAGTCCTGATACTGCATTTATCACCGACAGCCCGGGCACACCATAGAGAGATATTATTAGTTCAGAGATTTGGTGTATGATTTGCATGAGGGCCAAAGGATCGATTGGGCCCAAATGCACAAATTAATTGAAGATATCAAGGAGAGACAAAGACAAGCCAGGCCGCAGCAGGGGGCACCCCAGCAGCAGTAGTTCCAGCAGCATCCCCAACAGTAACGTCCACAGCAGCAGCAGTAGCAAGACCTCGGGATTCATCAGAATCCCATGCCAGAACATCCGCCCGCTCCTCAACAGCAACAACAACAATAGCCACCGGCACCGGCTCAAGTGAACATAGTCCACCGCCCAGCCCCTAATGCTAGGTGGTCTTTTGATGATGAGACCCCCGCTCACCTCTTGGCCTTCCACCACACTAACTCCCCCGCGCCTTCTGTCCCTTCCATCCTCCGGCCCACTACCTTTGCCACCGCTCCACCCGCTATCCCTTCCCGACCCCCTATTCAACCCACCACATTTCCCACCATTCCGCCAGTCCTTCCACCATCACCCGTCATACCCTCCGTCATCATCCCTCTGCTTAACCCTCCACCAATCACCATGCTGCCAGGGCCCGTCAGGCCGACCTCCGCCATCCTCACCCCTATTTCTACCCCTTCCACATACCCCACCGGGCCAATTGGGGGTGCATCTGAGGCCGTGCCGACATGACATTGCGCCCTCCAGAGCGGGCGTCCATTCCACAGAAGTTACCATGTCCCCTGTGCACCTGCACCCAACCCTCAAGTTCCTTCCTCAACAGTTGAAGCAGAAGAAGTAGACCACGTACCCGACACGAAGTATGATTTGTTGCAGCACTTGGACTGGATGTCGGCCAAAATTTCAGTTCTGGAGTTAATCAAAAGGTCCACGCTACATCAAGATGCCCGAAGGGCTTTTTTGGAAAAAGTGATGGTTAGTGAGGACGTGGCGGTAGATAGCTTGCCGTTAGTGTTGGCCACAATTACAAGGGGGCCCTCCATTTCATTTTCCGAATCAGAATTGGCGCCCCCAGAGACACGACAAATGCCACTCTGCATCACAATTTCTTTAAACAAAGTGGCGGTAGAATCAGCTCTAGTGGATACAGGTGCTTCCATCAATGTGTGTCCACTTAGTACACTACGTGCCTACAACATTTTAGAAGATGTGCTTAGGCCAACACCAACTACAATAGCCGCCTATGATAACTCCAGACGGGCCTGCCATGGGGTCATGACAGTTCAGGCTGAGCTAGGGCCTTTAAAAATGGATGTGGAGTTTTACGTACTAGATATAGACCCGATGTTCAAGGCCATTTTGGGTCGTCCATGGATAGACAGTTTAAATGCAGTACCCTCAACTACCCACCAATGCCTCAAATTTTCATTTCAGGGGCGGGTAGTCAAGATAAAGAGTGTTTCCACAGCCCAGACTGTCGACGTGATTGCTGATAAGATTCTTCCTACTTTGTGGCCAAGCAACATGCCAGTTCTTTCTATTATGGATTTGAACTATTCATGGCCGTATGCGTCACGCAAGCCCGCCACTGCGCCAGTAAATGTTAAAATTAAGTCCATTATTAGAGATTCAAAAGGATGGCACATGATTTTGAAACTGGGCTATCAGCCGGGTCTCGGCCTCGGCGCACAGTTGCAGGGGCGGACTAAGCCCATCCCTAAAGGCAGGAAAATGAGCCGGAGAGGCCTTGGCTACTGGGAGTCAGCACTGTCCATATTGGGAGATTCCGGGCCGCTGATGTGGGATTACCGTCCACACTTTGTAAAAGGCCCATTGCAGCTATATACTTTGAAGAAGCCGCCGCCCTGTCCTGACAAGAAGACTAATGCCACTTGTGTTGCTAATGACCCGCCGCCGCCACTGAAGGGGCTGGTGGGTGACATGGATGATTTCTGCAGTTGTTTTGAAAAGATGTTCCATGAAGAGGAAGCTTGCTTGAGAGAGATGGAGATGTAGCTGGTGAAGAATTCTCTGACTGAGCTAGTTCACCGGAGGCCGCGGGAAGTGGGGAGCTCCACCACTACCTTTTCTTTGTCCCCGTCCCATCTTGCCTCCTTATTTCAGCAATTGGTGGTTGTTCCCCATTCCCCTCCGATTATGGTCGACCCGTACTCCACGGAAAGACCGCTTGAAATTCTATTTGTGCCATGTGCATGTGGGCGCTGCCCACCCATTGATGTATCAACCCTGTTTACTCCTCCCTCCCCCACTGCCGAACTCCACGAGATGTGGTTTTCATCTTCCGACCCGTTCTTTGATTGCATCTTCCCCTCTCTGTTTCCTATGCAACTTTTCCCTCCTCCTTCCTCCTCTAGTTCCTCTTACTTCATGATTCCCTCCAACCTCCAAAAAAAAATTCTAATTTTAAAATGGAGGTTTTAATAGAGGATTACGCTATGTTCTGTCCATCTTCCCAGGGGCATGATACCCTTACTTCTTTCCCTGTAGATTTCTTATCTCCTAGGTTAGATGTACATTCCGCAGAGTCTCCTAGGTTAGTTGAGTCAGTTGGGGTAGAGTCTAGTTCTAGTGTAGTCAGCCCATCCACGTCTGCGGCGCACCTTGTGATGCATCATTTCAAATCTGTCCCAGATAGGTTTCTACGAGATTTAGCTCAGAGATGTCATGCCCTTCACAAATGCCCTGAGTTTGTAGAGACCGCGATAGTCTTAGAAGATGATGAGGAAATAGAAGGGGTGTGGAGAAATGACAGATTAGGTGTATATGAAATCATAGATGAGAAGGACCCAGTCGACGATGAGGAAAGCGATGTGGAGGACGCTCCCGATCTGTATGCACAGGGATTAAAGAGATTTGATGAACCGTCGACGGCAGTGGATGAACCCACTAAAGAGATCAACCTTGAACGGAAGAGGACCCCCGGCCTATAATTATTTCTACTAATCTCCCCCCTCAGGTTGAAGAGGAGTTGATCAAGGTTTTGAGGGAGTATAGCGATTCTTTCGCCTGGTCCTATGAGGACATGCCGGGTCTTGACCCACTCTGGTTGAGCATCGACTTATTCTTAAACCAGGGGCAACACCCGTTAAACAAAAAGCAAGAAGGTTCCACCCGCAAATGGCCTTAAGGATAAAGGAGGAAGTTGATAAATTGCACAAGGCCATGTTTATTAGAGTTGTGCTATATCCGCAATGGGTGGCAAACATAGTCCCGGTAATGAAGAAGGATGGAAAATTTTGGATTTGTATTGATTTCAGGGACTTGAATAAGGCATGTCCGAAGGATGATTTCCCGCTTCCTCACATTGACGTGTTGGTGGACAACACAGTTGGGTATGAGGCACTCTCATTTATGGATGGGTATGATGGATATAACCAAATCCGTCTTACTCCCGAAGATCAAGAGAAGACCTCTTTCACCACGCCCTGGGGCACATACTGCTATGTCGTTATGCCATTTGGACTGAAGAATGCAGGTGCTATGTACCAACGGGCAATGATGGCTATCTTGTTGTGCCCCTATAGTTTTGATGTCAGCAAGCACTATGAGTATGAATGATTGATCACCATGTGTCTGCATATGAATGATTGATTGAGCATCTTATTTCCATGCATGCATAAAGAGTCATATGGGTTCGGTGCAACATCTGCCATATGCATACACTACATCGGTGCATTCATCAGTTGCTTCAATACAAAGTCGATGCGTGCTCATTATGCATACAAACTCAACGCATAGTTCATTGCAAAGTATGTACATTCTTCGACGACATGTCTGTACATCTTTCGTACCATGCACTCCAAGTCTGTACATTCTTTGGTGGCAAGTCTGTACAACCGTTGTTGATATGAGCAAGTCTGTACAACCGTTGTTGATATGAGCATCTAAGTTCGTGCATCATTTAACAAGTCTATACAACATTTGTTGATACGAGCAGTTAAGTTCGTGCATAGTTTCATTAGACCTGTGCATTATGCATTCATGCTTAAACTCTAGGCACAGCAAGTCTGTACATCATCTTGTCGCATGCACACAAAAGTCTGTACACATCTCAGGTGGCATGCCTGAGTATTCCTCTTCAATGTGTATACATTTTGTTGCATTTGTGCATCTTTCAAAACAAAGTCTGTACACTCTTTACCATGCACTCAAAGTCTATACATTCTGTTGCATACATACGTAAAGTAGTATCATGCACTCAAAGTCTATACATTCTGTCGCATACATAAAGTTCGTGCATTTGAATACTAAGTCTACACATAGTTGCCTTGATGACTTAACAAGTCTATACATTCTCGAACCAACTCTGTGGAGGGTTTATTCCATGCATGATCAAGTCAGTACATACTTCTGTAGCATTAATACTTTGCATCAGTGCATCATATTAAGTCAGTACATCTTCCTTATAACTCATATCTTGTCTACAGGTGACTTTATGTCCGATGCCACGGAGAAGTTTAAGAAGGGCACGTGATCCAAGAATGGAGGTCTAACCCTGATCGTGACACGTGGAATCATTGTGCTGGGATATCGCCACGTGGACTAAGGCTTCTGGTAAGGAATCATGGAAAGCACATGCCCTACCTTCATTGCTCTGTAAATAAGAGGCTTCTTCCTCAGGAGAAAAGTGATCGTGAAAAGAGTGATCGAAATAGGGGAACTTACTTGAAAGAGCAGAAGCAGAAAGAGCCTGCACGATCCAAAAAAAAGAAGAAAGAGAGAAGAAGAGAACGAGAGAGTTGAGAAAGAAAGAGTGAGCAGTAAAGAAGAAGAAGAAGAAGAAAGAGAGATCGAGAGTTTAGAAGAAGAAGAAGAGAGTCATCTGAAGCTTTGTCTATACTGGACCGTGGATCAAATCCAGGCCAGTCAGCTATTTGAGAGCCACTTTGTGTTTTATCGTCTACAGCTTTCTGTTGCTGTGTCCTTTCCATATCTTGTTTTTCTTTTGAACCTTTATTCAAGCTGTTAGTCAGCAGAGCTAAGCTGTATTGCTCAGCGTTGCAGAGGAGGATTCCTCTGGTCAGCAAGCTGTGTTGCTCAGCGGGCGAGGTGGATACCTCGGACAGCAAGCTGTGATGCTCAGCTGTTTGTAGGCAATTTGTGAGGCCCAGCCATTCAAGCTGTGAGTCAGCGGGAAGCCACACTCGGGTTTAAGTGTGGGGTGGACGTAGGTCTATGGACCGAACCACCTAAAAATTCCTTCGTGCACCATGGTTTGAATGCTTACTGTTTGCTTCTGTTAGATGAATGCCTAGGCACAATCTATCTTTCTATGTCCAGTGAGCCAATTGATTGAACACATTGCTGTATTTCAGTTTCGGTAGAACTGAATCTGTTTTTAATTTCACATCTCTGAGTGTTCTGAGTTTTGATTTGGGAAATTTTTACGGATAGATTCATTCACCCCCCTCTGAATCCATCGCACCAGTCCCAACAATTGGTATCGGAGCGGGTTACTGTGCATTGGATCCAACGATCTGCAACAGATCCTACAACTTCTGTGGTGCATATCAGAGTGAGTCTCTTGTGTTTGGTGTTTTTGTTTCACTGATTTAGTGCCTTGATTTGCTCATCTGTTTACGGTGCATCTATCATCTCTCGATGGCTCATCCCCCAATATTCAGAGGTAATGATTTTGATCCTTGGCCAGAAAACTTCCATCGGTATGTAAAATCAACCGATCCTGACCTTTGGAAGGTGATAACTCACGGTCCACATAAATTATCGAGGGATAAATCTAGATGGATTGATAATGATAAATTGAAAGACTCTGTCAACTCCAGAGCATTAGATTTAATGAAAGCATCACTTGACAGAGCTCTAATTTCATGTGTTTCTTCTTGCAGGTCTGCCAAGGAGATTCTAGAGAAACTGAAGCTTACCAGGAATCGCAATACATGCCTGATGGTTGACGATGATGGACAACAAGAAGAAAACGAAGAAGAAGATGAAGATGAGGTACCTTCTAAATTTGATAATTATAATGTGGATGATTGGATTGAAGCATACAATGATTTACTTGGTTCTTGCGAACAGTTGAAAAAAAAATAAATCATTGAAAAAGAAGTTAAATAATCATGTGAATGCTAATTCTGAAGGTGAGGATATGGAACTCCTGAAAATAGAAAAGGACATATTTAGAAGACAACTAAAAGAGTTTGATTCTATTAATTCAGATATAGATCATTTGAAATCTGAAAAAGAAACGCTTATGAAACAAATTGGCTTACACAAAAAGGAAAATCAAGAGCTTGTTTGTGAAATTGCTGAACTAAAGGAAAGACTTAGCTTAATTGATGATGATCAGGCTCATAACAATAATATTGTTCAGAATGAAAAATTGGTGAGAGATTTTGAGTGTGTCAGTTTTGAATTGGAAGACATGAAATCTGAAAATGAAAAACTCAAAAGACAGTCCAAGGAATTTGAACACAAATTAATGAATCTTGAAAAAGAAAATAGACTGATTTCTGAGAAGCTGGAGGCTGATAGAGTAATAAATCTAGAGGTTCAGAAAAATCTCAACAAACTTCAATATGAGAAACAACAAGAAATGTTTTATGAATGTCAGCCTTCCTTAATTGATTGGGTGCTTGATGATGAACTCCTAGAGCAAAACAGAAAATTGAAAGAGGAAATCAACAAGCTGAAACATCTAAATACCACACTGTCCGATAGGTTATTGACAATTGAAAAAGGTAAGTACGTGAGCATGGATAATTCTGATAGGTTGGTGGATGCTGAACAAAAAATTGAGAGCCTAAAAACCATCAACCAAATGTTGAGTGGAAATATCACTTGTTGTGAAGAGAAGATAGCTGGGTATGAGCTTACAATCACATCCCTTCAACAAAAAGTTGATGATCTTAACAAGTCCCTATCTAAAGTTGATAATGAGCAAGAAAATCCGGACAAGTTGCTAGGAGTCAAGGCTAACGCCAGGAAGGATGGGCAGGTCTACAACAATGTCATAAAAGAAGCTGAAGCTGAAAATGAAATAAAAATAAAACATGAAGTGGAAAAACTCAAAAGTCTGAATGATGCTTTGCATCAACAAGTCATTTCCTGTGAAACAGATCTGTCCAGATATGAAGTTAATATTGTTGCCTTAAATTCCGAGATTCAAGATTTGAAAAATTCTCTATCAAAATTTATCAGAGGTAAGGACAATCTGAATAAGCTTCTTAGAAATAATGTTAATTTTCAGAGAGAGGGACTGGGCTACAGTCCGACAAACAAAAGGATTGATAAGAATAAAACGTTTACTGTGTTTGTAAAAGGTTCTCATCAAAACAAAACCTCTGCTCCTTCTGTTTTTCAATTTACTGCACAAAAATCCACTATCAGTCCCAAAACTGTAGAACAAACTCAAAAATTGAAAAAGAATGAAAATCTACAGAAAAAGGACAAAGACACTCATGCTGGTATAAAGAACGCTGTACACAAGACACATGATCTCTCACACACTCACCTTAAAAAGGGATCATGTCATTATTGTGGAAGATTCGGTCATATGATGCATAACTGCTATATCCTGAAATCTGATGAATTGAATGCTCATAATAGAATGAAGAAAATTAAAAATTCAGGAAATACACATATGCATTTTATTAAAAGCTCACCCAAGAATCAATTTGTCCAGAAGAGGCAACTTAAATGTTCTCATTGTGGACGATCTGGTCATGCAAACCATGATTGTTGGTTCTTGAAGAAGAATGAGTTCAAGGCTCCAAGGAGAACAAATGTTCCAAGGAGACCTCATTGCCATCTATCTAACAAATCTGGTAATATGGCTACTGAATTCTGGTCTTGTTTTCATAGAAGAAACTCTTTTGCTTGCTCTAAATGTGGGAAGCATGGCCATACAGTCAAGGACTGTTGGCATGCCCAAGGAAGCCATGTTAATGACAATTTTTTTAAATTCTATGCCAAAAGACCTGTGAATTTTTCATGTTTTAACTGTGGCAAGTCAGGTCACAAGTATGCTGAATGTTGGTTGTTAGACAATAGGAAACAAAATGTCCATGCGAATAGCAGGAAACTTCATGCTCATAATCATAGGTCTCAAGCTACTGTGCATCATAGGACCAGAAAATATGTTGTCTTATGCAGATATTGTGGTAGAATTGGACATTCCATGACTAATTGTCATTTGATGGACTTTGATGACAATGTTGCTAAAAGCTTGTTTAGAACACCTGTTAGGGCTAATACAGGACACAAGGTGGCTTGGGTTCCTGCAGGATCGAAATGATTGTCTTGCTGCAGGTGTGCCTTGGAAGCTGATGAATAAAGGGGTTAATAATCCAAGGCACTCAAGAATGTAACCCCCAAAGTCCTACACTTCAGGTTAGTTTTGAAAAATCTGTTTAAATTCTATCTTCTGAATTTGTGTGCTCCAGATGCTTGCATATCATGACAATTCCGTTTGATGAATACATTATACATCCTTGTTATGATACATATTTGTCAAATTCCCTGCATTCTGTCATTGCACTTGTTGCATTTAAAATCTTCATACATTGCATATATTCAGGGGGAGCTCATGGGTACTCATGATACATGTATGATGGCACATATACACTTCTTGATATCCGTGCATCTTGTCAGGGGAAACATCTATCCTGATTCTCATTATGACATGAATTCGCTCATTATGACACGTGGAATCATTGTGCTGGGATATCGCCACGTGGACTAAGGCTTCTGGTAAGGAATCATGGAAAGCACATGCCCTACCTTCATTGCTCTGTAAATAAGAGGCTTCTTCCTCAGGAGAAAAGTGATCGTGAAAAGAGTGATCGAAATAGGGGAACTTACTTGAAAGAGCAGAAGCAGAAAGAAGCCTGCACGATCCAAAAAAAAGAAGAAACGAGAGAAGAGAGAACGAGAGAGTTGAGAAAGAAAGAGTGAGCAGTAAAGACAGAAGAAGAAGAAGAAAGAGAGATCGAGAGTTTAGAAGAAGAAGAAGAGAGTCATCTGAAGCTTTGTCTATACTGGACCGTGGATCAAATCCAGGCCAGTCAGCTATTTGAGAGCCACTTTGTGTTTTATCGTCTACAGCTTTCTGTTGCTGTGTCCTTTCCATATCTTGTTTTTCTTTTGAACCTTTATTCAAGCTGTTAGTCAGCAGAGCTAAGCTGTATTGCTCAGCGTTGCAGAGGAGGATTCCTCTGGTCAGCAAGCTGTGTTGCTCAGCGGGCGAGGTGGATACCTCGGACAGCAAGCTGTGATGCTCAGCTGTTTGTAGGCAATTTGTGAGGCCCAGCCTTTCAAGCTGTGAGTCAGCGGGAAGCCACACTCGGGTTTAAGTGTGGGGTGGACGTAGGTCTATGGACCGAACCACCTAAAACTTCCTTCGTGCACCATGGTTTGAATGCTTACTGTTTGCTTCTGTTAGATGAATGCCTAGGCACAATCTATCTTTCTATGTCCAGTGAGCCAATTGATTGAACACATTGCTGTATTTCAGTTTCGGTAGAACTGAATCTGTTTTTAATTTCACATCTCTGAGTGTTCTGAGTTTTTATTTGGGAAATTTTTAAGGATAGATTCATTCACCCCCCTCTGAATCTATCGCACCAGTCCCAACATATCTTCCATGATATGATGCATGTGTGTATGGAAGCCTATTGG
>JAHNEJ010003429.1:0-46174 GCA_022559845.1 Amorphophallus konjac
CCATCCCTCCCCTCCCCTCCCCTCCACGGCGACAATCCCCTCCCCTCCCCTCCCCGGCGCCCCCTGCGCAGCCCCCCTCCCCGTCCCCGAAGACCCCCCTCCCCTCCCCGGTGCCCCCTGCGCAGCCCCCCTCCCCCTCCCCTCCCCTCCCCGGCGCCCCTGCGGCCCCCCTTCCCCGTCCACGGCAACCCCCCTCCCCTCCCCGGCGCCCCTACGGCGCCCCTACCTCGTCCCTGGCGACCCCCCTCCCCGCCCCGGCGCCCCTGCGGCCCCCCTTCCCCGTCCATGGCGACCCCCCTCCCCCTCCCTTCCCTTCCCCTCCACGGTGACCCTCCCCTCCCCGGCGCCCCCTACGCAGCCCCCCTCCCCGGCGGCCCCTACGGCCCCCCTTCCCCGTCCCCTGCGACCCCCCTCCCCCTCTCCTCCACGGCGACCCTCCCCTCCCCCGCCCCCTACGCAGCCCCCCTCCCCCACTGCCGACGAGTGTTCCGTGAACATATCGCATAGGTCCCAAACGGGTTTATCAAATTTTTAAAAATTAAGATATTTTTACCAAACATGTGATATCATTTTTTTCTATTTTAAATTTTAAGTTAAAAATTAGCACAACATAATTTTTTAGATATAAATAGTTTCTATAAAAAAATTATTCCCAAACACCCTATAAGTTAGCTCTGAATTAGGTAGTTTTAACACCGAGCCCAAACCAGGTATCCAAATCAGATTCCGTTAGCTCTCAAAAGTCACTCTTACCATCTAGGTCATGTTGGAATGATCAACACACCGATCAGACCGATATTTTAGATTTTGGAGTCCCAAATTCAAGGTCCGGGTTTTGAAATTAAAAATCATTCACAAGCCAAATATTTGAATCATGAGCAAAAATACATTTTCAATTGAAATAACTCAGTTCAAAGATTCATTCATGGATCAACCATTTGACTTCTCTGAGTTCTAGTACGAGGCGGAGAACGTTGATCCAAAGACCAACTCACGCATAGTGAGAGTTCTCAAGTGGATGTGACACACCTTTTCACTGCTCAGTATTTGATATACCGATACTCAATTAGGCTCAAATGTCATCATGCAATTCAAATTGAAAAATATTCAAAGCCAATCACTTTATTCACACTTCTCAAGATTTTCAGTTTGATTCAACCACTTAAACAAGTCCATCACAGAATGCTGATAAATGACAGATCATGTTTGTAGAATCAATACCTGTCGTATCCACCCACTCCTGGGCTAGCCCCAGGGTCCTCATAACCAATCGTAGCCGAAGCGGCTCGATTTCATTCAGGCAGTGCATCCAAAGCTCTCGTCCAAATCGGGCGCGGCTCATCAGAACCCACGGTTGGTCAGCATCGACCACCCCTGAGTAAGATCTCCAGTTCACCTAGATTAGATTGTACATATTCGTTTTGCTAGTCAAATGTAGAAACAAAAAAGAAAAGAAAACAAAAAGCAAAAAAATCCTACCATCGCTGCAGGGAACTCCTGCAGCTCGCGTCTTAACACCATCAGTTGGTAGGATAGAGGTGTTGTACTCATAATGGGTTGCCACCGTCTGGCTAATGGCACCGTCACTGGTCGCCAATGCCGAGCTCTCCCCATCGGGAGGTAGTAGTAGCTCCATAGCTGCATCATCATGTGCCATTAGTGCCTTAAGTGAACTATTGGGAAAACACACACAAAAAAATGAAACGAAAATTACCTGGATAAATGGTGTAAAGCCACTGACAGTCACCTCACGGTCTGCCTCTTGGGATAGGCCTGTAAACAGATGCGCTAGTACGGCAGCTCCCCAAGCATACTACCCTACTCTTTCCAGGTCTACTAGCAGCTCTAGGAAGCGACAGTCGATGCTGCCTCCCTTCGAGCTCAGTAGCAATCTTCCCAGCAAGAAGAGGAGAAATCTCCTCAAATCCATGTTGGACCTTTCCCAATTGCCGAAATCTGAGCAGTACACAGCACGGCACCCTCTTTCAGTCCTTTCCATGAATTCTTCCAAGGACTCGTCATCTCGGGGACGAGTATCAGCAAGTCCCAATGCCTCCATGATGGATGCCTTGGCTACTGATCGGCTCTTCCGACCGTCAAGTTCTAGTCCTAATAGCTTTTGGGTACCTTCTCGGTAGTCCGCGTAAGTGACCCCGGTCACTGCCTCCCCATCCACTCTGAGACTTGTGATTCGGACCACATCTTCCAGACTGGGTACCATGTGCCCCCAGGGCATCAAGAATGCCCGACTCACTGGGTCCCATCTTTCGCGCAATGCTTGGATGAGGACGAGGTCGAGCTTGATTGGCTCAATCCGCAGAAAGGCCCCAAATCCCATGACATCTAGCCTGGCCTTCTGGAAGTCCGGAAGATCACGATATGCGGCAACCACTAGCTCCCAAGAAATGTGCGATTTCATCATGCTCTGCACATACACAAGAACTGAACAAAGGGGAGCTTTGCCAAGGAAGAAAAGGGAGAGAGAATGAAGGAAGGGATGACAAGGTCCAACTTACGAGTTGTGATTGCATCCTCTCACCGAACTGCCCCTCGACTTCTGAAAGTCTCCTGGAACTGCTGCCAGATCTGCTCCTCTTTGAAGAGCGGGAAGACTCACCTTCTGTTCTGAAGCTAGATTCACCCTCCATCCTGAAAATTGAGCAACTCTCACTACCTCCCCTTCTTGTAAACTTTCACTCTTCGGGTCAGCTCTCACGACTCGGGTGCTCTCAAGTCGATTGAAAGAGGAGGTATTTATAAGATTGGAAGGAAGGTGATCTAGATCTATCACCATCACCCCTAGCAACAGCCTTTGCGACAAGTCACCCCCCCTTACTGTTGCGACCACTCTACCATGGGGAGTGATCAATTTGGGGGCGTGATTTGTTGACTTGTCGTCCTTATTCGGTCCAAAGATTCTCCGCGTCTATGGTCCTGTTGCATCTACTTTTAGAGCAAACAAGCAAATCGGGGACATTTATGCGGGAAAATAGGGCCAAGGGCCGACGTTTTTGAAATTGGTGGTAGATCCTTTTGAAAAATCGTGGCCACGGTACACTCGCATGTCACTTCGCCATGTGAAGTGAATGGACCAGAGCTGTGATTGTTGACCCGCCACCCCTATTCGGTCCAAAGATTCCCCGTGTCCCTTGTCCTATTGCGACTACTTTTAGCGCAAACAGGGAAACGAGGGACATTCACGTGGAAAAGAGCACCACGGGCTGATATTGTTGAAGTCTGATGGCAGACTCCCTTTGAAAATCATGGCTATGGTGAGTCACCACTCCGTGTTTTAAGGAGACATCTCGTCGAGCAGGTCTCGCGTGAGAACCCATGTGGTAGAGAAGAGCCGTAGAAGAGAAGGAACGAATGGGCAAGCAAGCTGCGTTCAAACCAAGCCATTTCATTCACATATCTATATAAGGGTTTGTGCCCGTCATGAGGAAGGAGTGGGTGTACAAGCCATTCACTAATCCTCGTCACCCTCCTGGTTACGTCTCTTCTCTCTCCAAAGGTAAGAAGTCCCTCGGAGGCCTTCTATAGTCTCGTGATGCAGCAATCGCTTTGCTGTGCCATACCTTTCCATCTGTTCTGGCGGTGCTTTTCGTCGTCCTCCTGCTTCTCTCGCGACCCTGATGGCCGTGAAGCTCTTGAAGCAGAGGATGCTGGTTGAACTCCCCTCTGCTCTGTCGAAGGAGACTGTACCAGCTCCAGGAGCTCCCTTGCCGCGAGCTCCAATTCCCCTCCGATCTGCGGAGCAAGTGACGTGTCTGGACGCTCTTCCTCTCAGTGTTCCATCTCATGGGCCTCCTGTGCTACTCTGTCTTTGCCTTTCTCTTCATCTTCTCTCGTTTCACCTCTCTCCTCGCCACTTGGAGAGAAACCTTTAGCGTCAAGGCATCTCGGGGCAATCCCTCATGCTGTAGTTGCTCTGATCTTTCATCTCTTATTCTGTGATGGTCAGCTGTCGCTTGGCGTCTGCCATCTTAGCCGCTTACGGAAAAGGGATGGAGGAGATTCAAAGCATGTGCAAGGGCATTAAGGCCTTATTTCATTCCAAAATGAGGACTACACCAGGGGTTTAGGCACTTCGGGTCTCAAATTCCCCAATTGGGTTACATAAGCTTTCCACAGTTCCATGTCCTCATTTACAGACACCATTACCTTCAGTGGAACACTTGCCTTCCACGATGCCTTAATTGCCTTCACATCATTTGCATCTCCCTCCGTACCTAGCTCTCTCTTCTTCAGGGGAGGAATTTCAGATAACATTGGGAATGAATGGCGAGGGAGGCCGATCTGAGTATAACACCGATGTGCATTGTATAGAATAAACTCAGTCGCGCCAACAAGTTACAGCTCCGCATCTGGGGAAGACCGCGTGAGGAATTCGCATGACAGTAAACATGTTGGCGCATAAGTGAACATGTTCTGCATCATAGTGCTATAGTGATTCCTCCAGTTTTCGCATTTCTTCAACCAAGGAGCGCGATTTACCATATTACCACTAAAGCCTAACACATCGGCTATGTGGTAAAGTAGACTTTGTTGGAAGATTTTTGAGGTAGTCGTCATCCCCTCGTGGTGGTCAAATTTGAAATGCAAGTCAATCCAACAATTTAGAAGGAGTATGCAACCGAAAGGAGGCTTACCCATGCTGGAAGCTGTGAGACCGCTGTAAAGATAGGCAAGGATGGCGGGCCCCACTCTCTTTCCATCCCAAATCCCACAAATGGCGCTCAATTGGTCCTCCTCCACTATGTTGTCTGTATAAGGAAATAGGAGAGCTCCCGCTAAGCAGATTGTGAATCCCTTCATCAGTTTCTCCAGTTGATCATCGCTTGTCGATTCTTCCAAGGCACTCATGGTCCATTCTGCAAGCTTTTGCAAGTTAATTCCCTGTCGAGTTTGGACCGCCTTGATAGCCTTCGATGGCATGAAACTTCCAAGAACTTCCTCAGAAGTCACATTTTTCAGCATGCGCGAGATCTTTATCTTGCCATTCTTTTTAAATCTCTTCAAACCGAGCAGCAGCTCCACCTCCTCAAGAAGAATTGTTGCTTCAAAAGTGGGGAAGATGAAGGTGTGAGTCTGAGGGTGCCAAATTTCTACCAGTGTGCCCATGGCTGCCCAATCCATGTAAATCTTATTATAGTGTTTGGCGTGAATCACCAGCCCCTGGAGATGCCATTTTGATATCACAGCTCTCATGCCAATGGTCATATTCGAAGTGAGCTTCGATAGCCAGGGCAGCTTTGAGAATTTCCTTGGGCCCGGGAAGAGAGGATATGGCTGAAAAGGAAAGGAAATGTCGAGAAGGTGAAGGAGAAGTCATACAGAAACTAAAAAGTGAGTCAACTCACCAGTCCTGAGTGAATTCTTTCACTCAGATGCCCTTCAAGGTCCCTAAGCCGTTGGATCTCATTGCTAGCCCTGCTTCTCTTCACGGGACGTGAGGATTCGCCTTCCATCTCAAGTCAAAGGGCTAAGATCACTCTTTTTTTCCCATGCTTCTCTTTAGGGAATTCGTGTTTGTACTTCTTCCTGGTTCGCATATGAGCTACTTATAGAATAGAAAGGAATCAAGGTCGTCATCAACAGTTTGTCGTGTTATGATTATTAATCCTGTATGATTGGTCATGTTATGATTATGTCTTGTCATGATTGTGTTCATAATTCTATCTTGTCATGATTGTGTTGATAATTCTGTCCTATCATGATTGTCTTAAATAACTCTGTCTTCATGATTGTATTTTGTCATCATTGTGAAATTGTTCTATGTAAATTTTAAAGAAAAAAGCAAAAGAAAAAAAAGATTAAAAAAAAGGAAAAGAAAGAAAAAAGAAAAAATGGATCATTACTTTTCCACATGTATATCTCCGCATTGTGTTATGCATTACATTTAGTCCGAGTCGTACGGATAGGCCGTTTAGTGGTGATAGAATGGGGACGATGGTTCTGTTCAGTGTGTCGATAAACGGGCTTTGGCTCATTACTGGCTCATCGAATCGGTATCTTGACCCACTCTCCGCAGCTTAACCTTGGCCAGTTCGTCTCATTGTGAAAATCATTCACTTAAGTCAATTGTGTAAGCCACTGTGTTTAAACACTCTGAAATGTGAGATATTCCATTCTAGTCGAGTACTGAGTTTTCCTGAGGTCGCCTTGGGATCTTTCTCTTGAAGAAACCATTGTTCGGATTTGTCTCTAAATCATCTTTTTATTCCCCTCGGATCCACCTTGGCTGTAGCACGTCCACAATGGCTGGTAACCGCTCTCCAATGGTGAAACCTGAGGTTTACGACCCAGGTACTTCCGCACCGTGAAGTTGGTCCTTTTAGTTGTTTGTGCCCCAGTGCACACTTTGTATTCCTTGTTTGTTTATCATCCAAACAATGGCTGATTTCGGAGAACCTTCTTCAAGGTTACTTCGGTAAAACTTGGGAAAGATTACCATCAGGCAAATGATGAATGCGTGTCTCATCACACCTTGGCACCTGCTTTTCACTTCACTCCATTTCATTCCATACATTCCATTCCATTACATGTCCTGCCCCTACAAAGCAGATGCCAAGACGGGGCAGCTGTAGACACGCCGTTTTCACATTTTTCGTGGGTAAATCTCATATTACACCATGATCTCCCAAAGTGGCTTACGCATTTGGCTTTATGTGGGTGATTAGTCATTTTTCAGGGTTTTACATAAAAGATAAAAAAAAAATCAAAAAAAGTTAGAAAAATACAACAAAACGATGAGAAAAGTTCATATATATATGCGTGTATATATTGAGAAAAGCATACAAAAATACACAAAAATAATAATAATAAAACTTATAAAAATAAAAATCGAAAAAAATTGAGAAAAGGCTAAAAAATAATATTGAAAATAATTCCTAATACATAAAAATAAATAATTTTATAAATGATAAAAGTGTAAATATATATATATATAAGAAATCAATAAAAACATAAAAAAGAGATATGATAATGTATATACTTATCTTTAATCTAATCTTTCTTTATTATCACTAATCTATGCTTGTTAATCTTAATCCTTATGTCATTGTCTTATCTCTTATCTTCATTGTATTCTTTTCCCAGCCGCCCTACACAGAGCATCTGCCTCTTTCACGTCATTTTCTCTCTTTTTCTCCCTGTCTCCCATGCTCTCATCCTCCTTCCCCTTCTCTCATCATCTCTTCCCACTCCGCACTTTTGCTAACCACTCCTCCTCCTCGGCAAACCCCATCTCCTCCCTCTCATCATTCCCAGCCGCAAGCCACCACACTTCCCTCTCCATCTCTCTTCCCACCTCCCTCTCTCTCACACTCTCTGCTTTCTCCTCCACCACGCCCGCCTCCACTCTCACGTCCGACCGCAAGCCATTGTTGCTGCCGTCACTGTCGACCCCACCACCGGTGCACCGCAACCACCGCCGTGAAGCTACTCACCCACACCGCCGGTCACCTGCACCGTCCGCTGCGACCGCACCTCCCCCACTCCGCCGACGTCGTCGTCTTCAACCTGTACCGGCAGCCGCCCACCGTCTCTCTAACAGCCCTCAACGTCGGCCAGCCACCTTCACGACAGCCGCTGCTGCCGCACCGACGTCGCCCGTCTCCATCGCGCGAAGCATCCCCGCGAGCCACCACCGCGTCCTCCACGCTACGGCTGCCGTTCCCGGCCGTCCCCCACCATCGCCGGTCACCTGCAGCACCACGCCGCTGCCACCACGTCAACCAGCCACCCACGGACGCCCAGCCGCTCGCCTCCGCCACCGCACCGGCCGTCCCCCACCGTCGCCGGTCACCTGCAGCACCACGCCGCTGCCACCACGTCAACCACTCCCTAATATTCAGTTATTATTGTCTTATCTCATGAGTTGTTGCTATATCATTGTTCTGATGTAATTTTTGTGTTTGTTTTGCAGGGTAACCAACTCAAAAGCCCACTTTTCGGCCAGCCGAACAAAGAGGAAGAAGGAGCCCATATCATCCCGCGTCAAAGGCAAAAGTGATCAACCAGTTCGGGACCCACGGTCCCTGACGATCACACCACCAAACGCGTGCTTGTAGTAAATTTTATTTCTATCTATAATACCCGCGGATAGCTAAATCCCGGGTCTGTTTGTACTATAATCGGCTGCGGTGAGTCATTTCACCGTAGTCATTTACTTTTTGCACTTCCTTTCTACACCTGTTATATTACTGTTAAAATCCCGCACTGATCAATATCCTGCGGCGGTCTGCTTATTGTTTATATTCATGTTATTGTTATTATGTGAGGAGTGATATGACGTTCCGTCCGCCAACTTCTACTACGTAGAGTCCCAGGTTCGCACTCGGTATATAGAAAGCTGCCCTCGGAATGGTAGGTCACGCCTACCGGGAAGGGGTTCAGTTTGCGTGAGAGGGTCTTCGGATCCCGTTCTCCGCCCTGTACCGATCGGTAAGTCTAAGCTCTACGTCCCCGTATAGAGTGACCTTTCAGGTTATACTCTCTACCATTTTTTTTTCTACATCATCCTTTTTACGCACGCGTTTTCATTTTCATCATTTTTTACTCTTTCACTCAGAGAGGGAGAAACCTCATCTCTCTCTCTCAGTCCACCACGTGACGCGTTCACATCTCTGGCGATCACGGTGGGTGCTAAATGGAGGGGAGCACACGTGGGTGCTAAATGGAGAGCACCCACGTGTGCTCCCCATTATTCGGCACCCACGTGTGCCCCTCCGTTTAGCACCCACGTGTGCTCTCCATTTAGCACCCACGTGTGCTCCCCTCCATTTAGCACCCACGTGCACTCCCCTCCGTTCGGCACCCACATGTGCCTCTCCATTTAGCACCCACGTGTGCTCCCCATTGTTCGGCACCCACGTGTGTGTTAGTGTTGGTGTGCTACAGGCCAATTTCGGGTCGGGTAGGCCCAATAGTTGTACGATCTTGTTCATTAATAAAGTGGTGTTTGAGCGTAAATATGCGATTGTGTTACTTTACGTTGTCCCTAGGATATGTGGTTGTAAAGTCAGCTCGAGATGGGATCTCGAACATGAGACTTACTTTACATGAACACATACCTTAAACTGTTCCTGGTTGGAGGGTAATCACTCGGGGACTTTGATTACCTATTAAACCAGTACACATGATGTGTCAGTGACCAGTCTCATGGTGATTGGTGCGGGGCACCAACACATATGTGTAGGTGTATGTCCTTGGAGGATGTGCACTGAACTGATCCGCTATTGGATCTTCAGATGGTTGATTATACCTAATGTCAACTGAAGATCCAACGGTCTCAGTAGCATCGTTGGTCCTTTGACATGAGACATTGATCGGATCTTACACGAGGATTGGAATGGTTTAATTACTTGGCTAAGTGACTTTAACCATAAGTAATGAGTTGCCGAGTCGTTAACCACTCCAGGATACGTGTGAAGATCATCAATGGTCAAGAGGGGATCGCTCACTGTCGGGTATATATCAGACAGTTAATGGGTCATGACATTGACGCTCCGTTAAATCCCTGGCCAGGGTCGTATGAGTTCGTTTAGAACGGACGTCATACACTTTAAGGAGGTCATAGTCAAATGGCACGATCATGGGGTTTGACAGAAACCGTACCCTCGATCGTACCAGACTCATAGAATGAGCGAGGGATTATATCGATGCGGTAACTGTGGACTTACAGGTACCAGACAGGTTGGTTTAAACCCGGGGTCATCTAGGATCACGCAGATTTGCTTGACCCAACGTGATCAAAGGTTCGGAATAAATTAAACTATTGTTCGGCTCTAGTAAAGCGAAGAATACGTTTAATTTACTTCTAATTGGGAATTAGAAGTTAATGGACCTTAAACTAGAGTGACTATGGGCCTAGAGGATCACACACAATGGATTCTTGGGTGACGGATAATTATTATACAAGTGTATGTATTATTTCTATTTAATTTCTTTTGGAAAGGAGTGTAAACGGAGTTTAATACATATGTATAATATGAGAAAGGACATATATACAGTTTTGGTCTTTTAGAACCCTTTTCTAATAAACCTAAACTCTATATATAGCCATCTACGTGAGTTCATTCGAACTCTTGGCTTCTCCCTTCCAACCCCCCTTAATGCTAATCAAGCATTAAGCATTAAGGAGAGGATTAGCCTCCCCCTTTCTCCCCCTTGCTCTCTCTCTCTCCAGAAGGTGTTAGAGCCGGGGAAAGTTGTGCCGGGGAGGTACCGTCGCTGCGCAAGGGTCCGTGTGGATCTGCTCTAGAGGCCGTACAGCTGTGCGGTTCGGTTTCTCTGCATCGGGCTTAGCGGACAGCGTCGTTCCGCGCAAGGTGAAACACGCAACCCGTAATTAGGATATTAGAAACACCGATTAGAGCATAGATTAAGCTTTCCACAATACCGGGATCGGGCAAATTAAATTTTTGTTATCCGCTGCGTCGCCCGTAGGTGCTGTGCGAATCCTTACAGTGGTATCAGAGCCAGGTTCGCGCTCTGGTCGGTGTTTTTATCGCCGTTTAGAACCATGTTTTAGGGGCATTGAAAATCTTCAATTATAATTTGTAGAAAGAGATTTAAAGATCTCTGTTCTTCCTGGATGATGAACATCTAAACAGCAATTTTTTTTAAAAAAAAAAAATTTAAAAAAAAAAGATTTTTTTTTTGGGCTTCCCGCCGGGCGCACTGCGCCTCTGGGCGCAGTGCGCCGGCGGGCGCACCCGCGTGGGCGGGCGCCGCCCACGCGGGGCGCCCGCGTGGCGGGCGCCCGCCTGGCGGGCGCCGCCCACGCGGGGCGTCCGCTTGGCGGGCGCCCGCCCGCGGGCGCCCGCCCGCGGGCGCCTGCAACGCGGATCGCCCGCGTTGCGGGCGCCCGCAGCGCGGGTCAACGCCCGCGCGCGCGGGCGGCGCCCGCGCGCGCGGGGTTGACTCGGCGGTATTAAAAAAAAAAAGCTTTTTTTTAATTTTTTTTTTTTAAAAAAAAAATTTGCTGTTAACCTGTTTAATTTACTGTGCTCCAGTAAAATTATATATATATATTAGATATATATATTAAAATGCTCAGTAAATTAAATAAAATTTTATCTAGTAGGTTAATTGTGTTATCTCGATGGTAAATGTCAAAAGTTAATTTTTATTTAACCGTGTTGAATTTACCGAGGTGAGATAATTACTATTTACCATGAGATAAAATGGTAATAATTGAAGTTACTTCAGTAAAATTTAAGTTTTTGAATTTTTAATTATTAGATAATTAAAAAATTCAAAATTTAAATTTTATTGAAGTTAAATGTGAAAAATTCAATTATTTGAATTTTTAATTATTAGATAATTGTTAAATTCGAATTTTGAATTTTAGAAAATTACTAATTGAGGATAATTGCATTATTTTAAATTTATTTTCAAACAAAAATTATTGGATAATTAGTTTGAATTTAAATTTAAATTATTGGCATGTTTAAATTTTGAATTTAAATTTGATTATTGGATAATTAAATTTAAATTTAAATTTAATTAATTATCTCAATTAGATGCCCCTGTAGAAAATGATGGTTCTTTACGTGCGTTACTTTATTTACCTTGTATTGACCTGCTTGTATGTTTAATTTTAGTTAATCATGCTTTGATTTTTAAAATTAAACAAAGCTAGCCTGTTTTTGTTTGCACATCCCATTATTAAATTCAAAAGTAAGGATTATTTTCAGAAAATAACCCTTGATTGATTTTATTTGAATGGGTTGGCAAGTGATCATGGACTTGGATTAATGTAATTAATTGGGGTCTGCGAACCTCCTTTCTCTCTCTGTTAAAATTCCAATGTACTTCTATCTTCCTCCATTGTTGTACTCGCCCTAAGGGCTGCTGGAATTTGAGTCACATGTACTTTAATTTTTCCGGCCTGCGTGCCGTGTAAAAGTTGTAATTAATGCGGCGTCGGCGATTGAAAGCGTGGAGCACACCCGACGAGGACGATCCAGCTGCTTCGGAAGCGGGCCGGATGTCTTAGTTACATTAGGGTTAAAGTCCATGATCACTTGCGTTCATTTTTGCATTGGATGCATTTATTTTGTGCAAACTACTAGGTACGGTAAATATATTGGATATATTTATATTACCACCTAGGGTGAGATCAAGATAAAATTAAATTCCCTCGCGTTTAAATTTTAGATCTGGTAAGCGTGGCTCTAGGAGTCGTCGTGGCCCTCCATCATTATGGAGTGAATGAACGTCTTCATTTCATGGATTTGTTGTGCTTTCCACAAGGTCCATGAGTTTGGGGGCGGGATTAAACTCCAAGGCTCGGCCTCAATGGAGTGAGGAATTGAACTCGGCCTTGTTGTGCTTTCCACAAGGGTCGGGTCATGAACTTATTGCTATGTAGTAATGATGGTTAGATCTAACCGAGAATATCCTTTGTTGTGCTTTCCACAAGGGGATGATTTCTCGGGGGCCGAATATCGGATATTGCATTAGATGCAAGTGCTTGTTGACTGCCCTTGAGATGGTGTATGGCTTGTTGTGCTTTCCACAAGGTCGTACATTAGTCTCGTTGGGATTCCGACCCACTAGGTTGATCTCGTTGATCTCCCGTTCTATATACTGAGGGTTATATAGTCCGATCGAAAAATAGTGGGACTAACTAAGATAGAAAACCACATCTAAGTTAGAATTTGAACACATGCTAAGTTGTCTTTTATTTCTTATCCAGATTACAATGTCGTCGTCCAACCCCCTCCGCGGCATCTTGGATGCAAATAGATTAATTGGACCGAACTACTCGGATTGGCTGCGTAATCTACGCATAGTCCTTACCGCCGAAAAGATAGCGTACGTGTTGGACACGGTTCATTCTGAGCCAGCTCCTGATGCCGACGAGGGCGAGTTACTGGCTTATGCCAAGTGGTCTGAGGACTCCTCCCTAGCCCAATGTTACATGTTGGCCTCTATGGCTCCCGAGCTACAGAGGCAATTTGAAAAGACTGATTGTAGAAGTATACTTCTCAATCTACGCCAGCTCTTCGGGGAGCAGGGTAGGATTGAGAGGTATGACATCTCCAAAAGGCTTTTCAGGACACGGATGTCTGAGGGTTCTTCAGTACAGGCTCATGTACTGAAAATGATGGAGTGGATTGAAAGACTCAATGCATTGGGGTTCAAGTTGGATCTTGAACTATGCATTGATCTTATACTCCAGTCATTGTCCGATTCCTTTTCTTCCTTCATCATGAACTTTAACATGAACAGGATTGAAGCAACTCTCCCGGAGCTGCTCAATATGTTAAAGAGTGCTGAAGGAACCATGCAGAAAGATAAACCATCTTCGTCTGTAATGATTGTTGGCCGGGCCAACAAGAAAAGGAAGGCAACCCAAATATCCACCACAAGTAACAAAGGGAAGGGAAAGAAAAAGGCCACGGGTAAGCAGCACGCCAAGGTTGACAAAGGGAAGGGCAAGAAGAATGAAAAGGAAGACAAATGTTTTCGATGCGGGGAAACTGGGCATTGGAAAAGGAATTGCAAGGCAATTCTAAATGAAGGTATTTTTGTCATAGACCTTAATTTGTCATATATGGAATCCACATCATGGGTATTGGATACTGGATGTGCATCTCATATCTGCAATTCTATGCAGGTGCTGGCAAATAGAAGGCGATTGGGCAAAAAGGAGATTGAACTGAGGATGGGCAATGGAGCTTTAGTTGCTGCCAAAGCTGTCAGGACTGCACGCCTCAGTTTACCTTCAGGAGTCATTCTGGAACTGAATGACTGTTATTATGTTCCTAATATTATTAAGAATATTATTTCAATCTCTGGCTTGTATAACATTGGATATACATTGGCTTTTAATAGCACTGGGTGCTCTATAATGAATAATGGTTTGGTTATAGCCAATGGTTCATTGGTCAATGGTCTATATGTATTAGATACACGTTCTAATGTTATGCAAATTTCTAATGCTGATGAAGTGAATTCTGCATATCTATGGCATTGCAGACTCGGTCATGTAGGTGAGAAAAGAGTCTCTCACTTACACTCAAATGGGTATTTGAATTCCTTCGAATACAAGCCATTTGATACCTGTGAGTCGTGTCTCATGGGGAAAATGACTAAGGCTCCCTTTGGTGGACATGGAGAGAGGGCTGTTGACCTTCTCGAGCTCATACACTCGGATGTGTGTGGACCCATGTCCATAGAAGCAAAAGGAGGTTATCTCTATTTCATTTCTTTTATTGATGACTTCTCTAGATATGGCTATGTGTATTTAATGAGACATAAGTCACAAGCCTTTGAGAAGTTTAAGGAATACAAGAATGAAGTAGAGAAACAGACTGGCAAAAGTATTAAGGCTCTTCGATCGGATCGAGGAGGTGAATATTTAAGCCATGAATTCACTTCTTATCTTAAAGACCATGGAATAGTTTCTCAGTGGACACCACCGTATACACCACAGCACAATGGTGTATCCGAGAGGAGAAACAGGACCTTGTTAGACATGGTCCGATCCATGATGTCTATGTCAGGACTACCCTTGTCTCTCTGGGGCTATGCATTAGAGACTGCGGCTTATTTATTGAATAGGATATCAAGTAAATCAGTTCCTTCTATTCCATATGAGATATGGAAGGGCAGGAAACCAAATTTTAATCACATTAAAATTTGGGGGTGTCCTGCTCATGTAAAGAAGAACGAGAGTGATAAGCTTGAGTCAAGAACCGATAAGTGTAGGTTTGTGGGATATCCAAAGGAGACGTTTGGATATTATTTCTATCACCCTTCTGAGCAAAGGGTCTTAGTGGCCAAGAGAGCTGTATTTCTGGAAAGAGAATATCTACTCCAGAAAAACAGTGGGAGCCAGATAGAATTGGACGAGGTCCAAGAACCACAACCCATAGACACACACTCATTAGATGAGACTGTATCGGTTGATCCTATTCAAGGTGAAACACTGACACTACGGAGATCTGGTAGACTACCGAGAGAACCTGAGAGATATGTTGGACATGTCTCAGATGGGTCCTCTAAGGTATGCATCGATGAGGATGATGATCCTCAGTCGTACCAGGAGGCGATCCGTAGTGTAGACTCCGAGAAATGGCAAGAGACAATGGATTCAGAGATCCAGTCCATGTACACCAACAAAGTTTGGAACTTAGTTGATGTACCCGAAGGGAAGGTCCCTATCGGCTGCAAATGGATTTTCAAAAGGAAAATCGGTGCACATGGACAGGTTGACACATACAAGGCTAGACTAGTGGCGAAAGGATATCGTCAAAGGCAAGGCATTGACTATGACGAGACGTTTTCGCCGGTAGCCATGGTTAAGTCAATCAGAATCCTCCTTGCCATTGCTGCATACCTGGATTATGAGATTTGGCAAATGGATGTGAAGACAGCTTTTCTTAATGGAAACCTGTCAGAAGAGGTGTACATGGTACAGCCTGAGGGATTCACCTCCAAGCCACATCCTAATAAGGTATGCAAACTTCAAAGGTCCATTTATGGATTAAAGCAGGCATCTAGAAGCTGGAACTTAAGATTTGACGAGGCTGTCAAATCTTTCAACTTCATTCGGAATGAAGATGAACCCTGTGTTTACAAGAAGGTCAGTGGGAGCTCAGTGACCTTCTTGGTCCTTTATGTTGATGACATCTTACTCATTGGGAATGATGTAGCGATGTTGACATCAACTAAGTCTTGGTTGTCCAAGACCTTCTCCATGAAGGATTTGGGAGAAGCATCCTATGTGCTGGGCATAAGGATCTATCGAGATAGATCTAAAAGGATGCTAGGATTATCCCAATCCATGTACATAGACACTATCCTCAAAAGGTTTAGGATGGAAAATTCCAAGAGAGGTCTCATTCCCATGAGACATGGAATTTGCCTATCCAAGGGGATGAGTCCTAAAACTTCTGAGGATGTGGCACACATGAATAAGGTACCCTATGCTTCGGCGATAGGGTCAATCATGTATGCAATGCTATGTACACGACCTGATGTTGCCAATGCTTTAAGCATTGTCAGTAGATATCAGGCAAATCCAGGCGAAGAGCACTGGAAGGCAGTAAAGGGTATCCTGAAGTACCTGCGAAGGGCTAAGGATCTTTTTCTGCTTTATGGAGGAGAGGACCTACAGCTTAGAGCTTACACAGATTCTAGTTTCCAGTCAGATCCAGATAATTGCAAATCCATGTCTGAATTTGTATTCATGTTGAATGGAGGGGCAGTCAGTTGGAGAAACCGTCTGGATGAAGAAATTCATCTTGGAACTCGGCGTAGTTCCCGAGATATCAACTCCCATCCCATTATTTTATGATAATAATGGGGCCATCGCTCAGGCGATGGAACCGAGATCTCACCAAAGGTCAAAGCATATTCTCAGGCGCTTTCACCTTATTCGGGAGATTGTTGATCGTGGAGATGTGATGGTAGAGCGTGTACCGTCAGAAGATAACATAGCAGAGCCACTGACTAAGCCTTTGACACAGACTGTATTTGAGCGTCATCGGGATAAGATGGGCCTCAAAGTTGTGGGCAATTGGCTGTAGTTCAAGTGGGAGATTGTTAGTGTTGGTGTGCTACAGGCCAATTTCGGGTCGGGTAGGCCCAATAGTTGTACGATCTTGTTCATTAATAAAGTGGTGTTTGAGCGTAAATATGCGATTGTGTTACTTTACGTTGTCCCTAGGATATGTGGTTGTAAAGTCAGCTCGAGATGGGATCTCGAACATGAGACTTACTTTACATGAACACATACCTTAAACTGTTCCTGGTTGGAGGGTAATCACTCGGGGACTTTGATTACCTATTAAACCAGTACACATGATGTGTCAGTGACCAGTCTCATGGTGATTGGTGCGGGGCACCAACACATATGTGTAGGTGTATGTCCTTGGAGGATGTGCACTGAACTGATCCGCTATTGGATCTTCAGATGGTTGATTATACCTAATGTCAACTGAAGATCCAACGGTCTCAGTAGCATCGTTGGTCCTTTGACATGAGACATTGATCGGATCTTACACGAGGATTGGAATGGTTTAATTACTTGGCTAAGTGACTTTAACCATAAGTAATGAGTTGCCGAGTCGTTAACCACTCCAGGATACGTGTGAAGATCATCAATGGTCAAGAGGGGATCGCTCACTGTCGGGTATATATCAGACAGTTAATGGGTCATGACATTGACGCTCCGTTAAATCCCTGGCCAGGGTCGTATGAGTTCGTTTAGAACGGACGTCATACACTTTAAGGAGGTCATAGTCAAATGGCACGATCATGGGGTTTGACAGAAACCGTACCCTCGATCGTACCAGACTCATAGAATGAGCGAGGGATTATATCGATGCGGTAACTGTGGACTTACAGGTACCAGACAGGTTGGTTTAAACCCGGGGTCATCTAGGATCACGCAGATTTGCTTGACCCAACGTGATCAAAGGTTCGGAATAAATTAAACTATTGTTCGGCTCTAGTAAAAGCGAAGAATACGTTTAATTTACTTCTAATTGGGAATTAGAAGTTAATGGACCTTAAACTAGAGTGACTATGGGCCTAGAGGATCACACACAATGGATTCTTGGGTGACGGATAATTATTATACAAGTGTATGTATTATTTCTATTTAATTTCTTTTGGAAAGGAGTGTAAACGGAGTTTAATACATATGTATAATATGAGAAAGGACATATATACAGTTTTGGTCTTTTAGAACCCTTTTCTAATAAACCTAAACTCTATATATAGCCATCTACGTGAGTTCATTCGAACTCTTGGCTTCTCCCTTCCAACCCCCCTTAATGCTAATCAAGCATTAAGCATTAAGGAGAGGATTAGCCTCCCCCTTTCTCCCCCTTGCTCTCTCTCTCTCCAGAAGGTGTTAGAGCCGGGGAAAGTTGTGCCGGGGAGGTACCGTCGCTGCGCAAGGGTCCGTGTGGATCTGCTCTAGAGGCCGTACAGCTGTGCGGTTCGGTTTCTCTGCATCGGGCTTAGCGGACAGCGTCGTTCCGCGCAAGGTGAAACACGCAACCCGTAATTAGGGTATTAGAAACACCGATTAGAGCATAGATTAAGCTTTCCACAATACCGGGATCGGGCAAATTAAATTTTTGTTATCCGCTGCGTCGCCCGTAGGTGCTGTGCGAATCCTTACAGTGTGCCCCTCCATTTAGCACCCACGTGTGCTCTCCATTTAGCACCCACGTGTGCTCCCCTCCATTTAGCACCCACGTGTGCTCTCTTCTGTTTGGCACCCACGTGTGCCCCTCCATTTAGCACCCACGTGTGCTCCCCTCCACTCGGCACCCACGTGTGCCCTTTCTTATTGCGCCAGCGTGCGCCACATCATCCCCCTCGTGCACCACGTGCACTCTCATAGTCTTTTCTGTTTTTCCATGTGGTCTACGTGTTTCGGAAAGAAGAACGGCCATATCTTACTCTATCTGTTCATTGTTGTTATATCCTTGTTATATCACTGTTATCTCTGTTATATTTGTGTGTTTATTCTTGTTATATCTGTTTTATATATCTTTCATTCATTATTGCATTTCATGCATCTACCCCTTTATTTTACTTTTCTAAGGATTAACCTTTCTCGGTGAAGGAAGGACTCTCCGTCGGGAATTCCTCTCGACGGACTAGGATCTCTTCCATCGGGACCTCCGTAAGTCCCCGACATCGAAGGATTCCCTCTTCGTTCACTGGGCAGGTGTTTCGACCATCTTTTCCTTCGCTCCTTTTCGTTGGTATTTTTCATTCATTTATTTCGCGGGTCGATCGACCAATTGACTGACTTGTAGTCAACTGACTGATTGACGACGCGGGCGTGCCAGTCACATGCGTGACGATTTATGATGCGCTCATCCTGACCCATGTAGGGCGAATGTGAGGTTCGGTCGGGACCAGCAGTCCGCCATACCATAAAGGCTATGGCGTTAATTACATCCCCCACGAGGAGGGAACACCTTTGATTAATTGCCGAGATATCGGGCTGTCGAAGCCGGAAAAGGGAACTACATGATGATTATTAGTTGAAGGACTTGCACCCCTCTGTGATTAGCATAAGAAATCATCCCATAAGTGGGAAAGGGGTTAGAATGATGCGACGACATGATTCGGAACGAAACCGGTGCAGTGCATGCGAAGACAGGGATCAAAACGCTTGAAACGGCGCCCTGAAACGTAGGTAAAAAGCTTAAAACGGCGCCATAACCGTAGGTAAAGGGGCAGGCCGTTAAAACGGCGTGGGGAGCTGGGGCGCGCCGGGAAGGGCGCGCCGGAAAGGGCGCGCCGGATAGGGCGCGCCGGAAAGGGCGCGCCGGGAAGGCCGCGCCGGGAAGACCGCGCCGGGAAGGGCGCGCCGTTTTAAAGCGTGATCGCGCATGAACGCGCTGAATTAGCCCGATTTCAAGGAGGCAGGGGCCTCGTTGGTTTATTCATAGATTTATTAAGATTTTGGATGGTTTTGAGAATTTTATTAAGTTGATTATTCATCGGAATCGGTGCCGAGTCATGGGCTCGTGTGAGGCGATTGTTCCGAGCTTAACTCGTTCGAGCCGAAATTTCGGCAGCATCTCCCCATCCCAAAAGATTGTCGGGGAGACGCAGGGAGTACTCACGTGGCGGAGTAAACCCCTAAAAGCCGGGTGGCACAACGGCGGCCGGCAGACCCAAACGGATAGGAAAAACCCCGAGGGCTAGCCTGCTAGGGGCACCGAGTCCGTGGGTAACGGTGAGTGAGTGAGGTGACTCGATGTGGGAGCGAAAACCCCGAGGGCTAGCCTACGAGGGGCATGCAACCCAAATCACCACACTACTCTAGTCGGGACGACCGAGTAGAGAAGGGAACCCCGAGGGCCAGCCTACGAGGGGTACACGCGTCTCACGGCCACCACAAAGTCCATTAAGGACTGTGGATTTTAAACTGTAGGGCTTAGCCCCCCCCCTTTGCTGTACATCCAATGGTCCACAGGGACACTCATCATCGATAGATAAGCCCCTATCAACCGGATAACCAACATGGAAGATTAGAGGAATATTCCCCTCCCCGGACATTGGAGTAGTACTACAGAGCAGACTCCCTGAAATGCAGAGGCGATGCACGACGCAGTTCCACGGAAAGTGGACAAACGAGCTGTTAAGCTTATGTTAGAAATATGAAACCGGCAGGCTAAATGAGTGGATCCTTATATGTTATCTGTTTGGCATGGCGACCTGGGAAAGGGGCATGTAAATTATGCCTGTGAAATAGCCATCGAGGGCTCGGCACAGAGGCGATCCTCTCTTTCCCTCTGGTCTATGAGGAAGGCAAAGGGAAGGCAGAGGGTTTAACCCTTAAGCGGGAGTGGACAGAGATGCGCACACACAAGTGTGTCTCCGACCACGAGGCTTACAGCACGCGCAATGCGGAACTCGATCGTCGCATCGGAATAAAAGAAAACCCCCGGGGAGGGGAAATTGATGTAGCCCCTACCGTAGTAGGGCATGTAGCGCCGAGGGAAACAGGACGAGAAGGAAATCATTCGGACAGAAAACCCGCGGTGCTCTGCATTCATCCTCCACGGTGCCAGCATCATCGCACGGCGCCGTTTCACCGGCTATAAGGAATAAGGTGAGGCAACAGGGAAGAACAGGGGGTTACGGCATTGACCAGAGACCCACGTTTCATTCATTCATATGAAAGACACAAATAGATAGGTGGGGAATATGCATTCCGGCGCCGGCGTTGTCGCTCGGCCGCCGTTTCCATTAACAGACGAAACCTGTTACAACGAGAAGAGGGAAAGAAAAGAAAACATCGTGAGGGAGGGGAGGTGAGGCTCATATCATCGCCCCTCCCCTCCTTCACTTACATTCTGCCAGTAGGAAGAAACTCAAAGCGGGGCAGAAGGATTCGCCGGATGAAACACGGACAAACCCACCTCGATAGACAAGAACGGGCGCTCTTCTTCTCCTATTCCGGGAGACTCCGGTGGAGCGGGATGAGGGCCGCCGAGCGCTTGGGCAGAGAACTCGTCGGATCGAAACACTCCTGGATCTCCCCCCTTTCTTTCTAATTCCCTTTTTTTTCTTTTTGATTCCGCTCCCTCTCTTGATCGGATCCCCCTTGATCTCCTCTCTTCTCTTCTTTTTTCCAAATCCCCCCCCTTTATCTCTTCTGTCGACAGGCTATATATAGCCTTGGAGTTAAAACGGCGCCCCAGGAAGCGCGCCGGGTTGACGGCGCCGGGGAAGGCCCCTATTTGGTCTTTGCGCGCCGGATAGACGGCGCCGGGGAAGGCCCCTATTTGGTCTTTGCGCGCCGGATAGACGGCGCCGGGGAAGGCCCCCATTTGATCTTTGCGCGCCGGTTTGACGGCGCCGGGGAAGGCCCCCATTTGATCTTTGCGCGCCGGTTTGACGGCGCCGTTTTAAGCGGCGCCGTTTTAACCTGTTTGCCAGGCACGGCCAGGCCGGTGGGTCCGGGGATGGTTCCGGAGACTCCAGTTGACTGTTTCTCTCGTACTGGCTCTCGGGGAGCCTTGACGGGGTGTTGACGAAGCTCTTGACGCGACGAACGGCCTTGATCAGAACTTCGTGTGCTTCCGGTCCGGACACACGGGTGTCCCGTCGGTACGACTTTCGGCACTGTGATTGGTGCCTCTCATCAAGACGGACCTGTGTCCGAAGCTTCCTTGCAGGATGGCATTGCATCCTGGGTAATTCCGCCTTGAACGGTGATCCATCGGCCGCTAATGGGCTCACTAGGGCGAGAAGCTGAACCCATGTCGGGTGATCGGGATCTTCTTGCTGACAGAACCTCCGGCCCCTTGTTGTGGATGGCCGAGGGCATTCTTCCTCTTTCGGAGAATCATAAGGTAGACCGTCGTCCTTGATCGGACGTCGGATGTGGGGTAGTGGCATGACAGAGTCGATGCCGGATCATTGGGCAGGCTTGATCGCACTGCCGATTGGTTGCGGGTTGACTTTGACTCTCCTGAGGTGAGGTCCCCGGTGTTCCCTTCAAGGTGGCTTGGGGCTTCGTCAGCTCGAGGGACCCTCGATAAGTTGATTTTCATCGGCTTCTGTGCTTCAGTGGGCCGTATCATTCGTCTTTGCGGCTTGGTCGCCAGGGATCATATTTTGAGTGCCAACAAATGCCCCCCAGACGTGGGTGGTGCAAGCGAGGCAGGAGTGCAGCAGTGCCTACGGATGAGCTTCGTGTGATGACGAGAGCTCGAACGGCGCTCAATTCTGGCTCCGGATGCCCGTCGGACGAGGCGGGAAGCCTGACGGCGTTGCTTAAAACGGCGCGGCCTTTGCTTCGAGCGTTAAAACGGCGCGGCCTTTACGGCGCGCCCTGGGCCTTCGGGGTTAAAACGGCGCGGCCTTTACGGCGCGCCCTACCCCTTTCTGGAGTTAAAACGGCGCGCCCTCCCCGGCGCGCCATTTGCTTAAAACGGCGCGCTCCGGGGCGCGCCGTTTTAACGAGATGAGAGGGGGGGCCTATAAAAGGCTCTCTTCTCCATTTTTCTTCTTCAGTCTTCATTTGCAATATTTTTTTCTCTCTCCTCATTCCTCTCTCCATCTCTCGCGGCGCCGAGTGAGCTCTGAGCTCGGGCGATTTTCGCCTGTGAGTAGGTGAGTTGAGTGGTTTATTGCTTCGGGTTTTGAACCCATTCTTCGGGCCCCGGGAGGCTCTTTGTAGGACTTGTCCTCGGAGCTAGATCCCTCGGGTGTCCCATTTGGCCTTGGCTTAATGCCTATGGCTGCTTTTAGGGGCTGCTCCCTCTATGGACGGCTTCCGCTTTCTTTTTGGCAAACCCTCGAGCTGAGGAGATGCTGCCGAAATTTCGTCAGAAATATTGTTTCGATCCACTAATTTCTGACTTTTGTTTGTTCTTTTCCGGGTTCTGTTTTGCAGATAACATGGCTTCCGGCTCTTCTTCCTCTGTATCTCGGGTCGCCGTGACATGGGGGAACGTCCATTCCCTTGATCGGGGGCTCCGACGTGTAGCCGTGGTGGCTGAGTCTTCGGACTCAGAAACCGACACAGTCGACACCGGCCATTTGTTGATCCTCGACGGCAACCAATTCAGGTATGACCGAGGGGGCAATATCAGACGGGATCACCCCAAAGACAAGCACCTGATGGCGTTTCTCGAGCGCTTCAACCTCGGTGGGAAGCGTGATTTAATCCTGGTCCGCCGAGCTGAAGGAGCGCTGCTGGCGGAGCGGGACAGCCTGACTGAGTCAGTCACATATGGTATGCCCATGTACATCCCCGGGGAACCCAGGAAATGGGGGGCCGTGCTCGGAGTGCAGGAATTATCTCCCGAAGCCGGGATGCTGACGAGGGCACCGCAATACACACCAGCTCGCTGGAATGAGACCGCCGGCCGTGTTGACAGGGAGAAACCCATATATTGTCTGTTCCTCGCACCGCTCCATTGGGGATATCGAGATGAGCCTTTTCTTTTGGACTGCTTGGCGGTCCGGTTCAAACATCAAATTTCAGTGGGGTGGTTTGGAGAGCTCAAAGCCACCGATGCTCACGCCTTCAGACCGGGAGCGGTTGAATTCACTGACTTTGTGTTGCGGCAATACGCCCCCATCTTGGTGCACGCCGGAATTTATCAGAGTGTATACGCTTCCCGGTATAGATACCCGATCTCCCGAGTGTGAGCGACGTCACGCGGTTCGGAGTAGAGCTGGATGTGGGGAAGAGGAAGAAGCGGAGAGCGCGCGGGCTCCTTCTTTTTTGTTTGTTTTGTTTGCTGCAACACAGAAATGAGAGGAAAGAGAGAAGGGGCCACCACGGGAGATTGCTCCGGCGGGGCGAGCGGGACAAGTATGATATAGCAAAATATGGGGATTAAACGGCCATAGCGGGAAGTGACTCGCCGCGACCTCGGGGGGACGGGAATGATGCAAAAATTAAATAACAAGAATTGAAACGGCCATTGGGGAAGTTACTCGCCGCGGCCTCGAGAATATGAACAGAATATAACAGAATATAGAGAAAATATGAGAACAGAAATTTAAACGGCCATTGGGGAAGTGACTCGCCGCGGCCTCGATGATATGAGCAGAATATAACAGAATATAAAGAAAATATAAGAACGGAAATTTAAACGGCCATTGGGGATGTGACTCGCCGCGGCCTCGATGATATAAGCAGAATATAACAAAGCATAAAGAGATCGTAGGAATAGAAAATTAAACGGCCATTGGGGAAGTGACTCGCCGCGGCCTCGATGATATAAGCAGAATATATAACAAAATATAAAGAGAATATAGGAAACAGAAATTTAAACGGCCATTGGGGAAGTGACTCGCCGCGGCCTCGATGATAAGATGTGATCGCCAGGGGCCAAAAGACCCCAAAATAAGAAGGTGATCGCGCCTACCTCAAAAGCGGGAGATGGCGGGTTGCTTCTTCCTCTCCTTCCGGCCGGCCGACGGAGAGGGCTTTCCTCGGGTACCCTTGCAAGACAACGACAAATAAATGACAAATGGAGTAGAAAGATGGAGGTGTAGTATTCGAATCCTTGCGATAAAAATAACGAAATGATGGCAAGACACACACCTGGTTGGTGTTATCTTTTAAACCCCTCTCGGACTCGAGTAGGAGGAAAATGAGATGATGGATGTAAGAAGTATAAGAGAAGAGGCCCCCTTGCGAAGGGGGATAGATGATGCAATATGATGAATGTAAAGGACTATGGAGAAAAAGGGGAAGAAAAGGCTTATTGGATGAGCCGAGGGTGAAATCCGGCGGAGCTCCGGCAGCGTGGGGACGACGTGGAAGCGCGGTGGATGAAGACGACCTTCCTCTCGCGAGCGTGAGCACCCGAGAAGCCGGCAGAACCTCCACCTACAAAAGAACCCACGGGTTAGAAAAATGACTCCGTAGCCTCTGGGCTCCGGCAGCCTATCGGATCACTGCTTAGCTCCCCTAGAACTGAGGGGGTGGGCCTCTATTTATAGAGTTCCGGAAGGTGGAGGCGTCCAGGACTCTGGACACCTCCATCAGGGCCGAAATAATATTTTATTCTATTTTTATTGATTTTTTTAGAATACTTTTATGGGGGCGTCCAGGGTCCCGGACGCCTCTAACAGGTCCACCGAAAACCGACGACGGCCGCACGCGGTTTGGCACAACGCGTGGTTTTGTGAGCGGCGCCTCGTGATTCAGAAATGGGCGCGTCCAGTCAGCTGGACGTCTCTAAATTTGGCTTTTTTCACACACGACAAACCGTCGTTCGGTGGCCGGCGCCCGTGAGTGAGTTAATGGAGGCGTCCAGGGGCCTGGACGCCTCCAAAAGTTTATTATTTTTTATTATTTTTGTCTTTTATGCCAAGGCTGGCATTTTATATTTTTTTTACATGTTTTTATGGAGGCGTCCAGGGGCCTGGACGCCTCCATTAATATATATACATTTTTTTTTAATTTTTTTATTTTTATATGCCAACTGGCAATATATATATATATTTTTTTTATATTTTCTTTTTATGGAGGCGTCCAAATGCCTGGACGCCTCCATTAATTTATTATTTTTTATTATTTTTTTTATTTTTTTTTTATTTAATTTTGGGCCCTGAAGAAAAAATAAAATAAATCAAAATCATGGGGGCGTCCAGGGGCCTGGACGCCCCCATTAAGACCCACCCGGGTCCTTGGATCAGGCGTCGGCGGCCGCCTGGCAGACCCCCTTCTTGATTCCGGAACCTCTTGATGCGTTCGACTGGTGTTGATGCCGTCCGAATGCCGTGACGGGACGATTCCGGATGCCGAAAAGGGCGGAAGAAGACTCAGGAAAAGGAAGCACTCGAGCGATTCGAAATGCGTAGGCCATCGCGGGGCGTCGTATAGTAATATGAGACTTTCTTATGAGACGTCAAGAATGGCGTGTCTACAGCTGCCCCGCCTTGGCGTCTGCTTTGCAAGGGAGCGACACGTAGTGGAATGGTATCGAAGTGGACTGAAATGAAGTGGGAGCGGACTGATAAGTTGATGCCAAGGTGTGATGAGACACGCTTGTGACGTTACTGTTTGGAATCTTTCCTGAAGTTTCAATGAGGCGACCTTGAAGGAGGTCTTTCAAATATTGACGATCGCTTGGACGGAGATCAAATAAGGGAGGGTGAGATGTGCACTCAGGCACGAAACAAAGGAAGACCAACTTCTCGGTGTGGAAGTACCTGGGTCATAAACCGGAGGTTTCACCTTTGGGGAGCGGTTACCAGCCAATGTGGAAGTGCTGCGGCCAAGGTGGGTCAAAAATGTAAAGGAATATCTGAGGGTCTGTCCAAACAAGGGTCTCCTTTGGAAGAGCAGCGTAGGGCTGTCTCAAAGAAACTCAGTATTTCATTCAGAGTGGAATATCTCATATTTGTAGGAATTGAAACACAACGGCTTTCACAATCGAATCGCTTGAATGATCTTCCGCAATAAATCAAAGTCCTATATGAATGCATGCTGGGTTTAAAGAAAAATTTAAAACAAACAAAAATAGAAAATAGCCAAGGATAATATTGTCAACTTGTGAAGAACGGGTCAGGATATCGACCCGGTGAGCTGATACTGGGCTGGGGCCCGTTTATCCGCGCACCAACTCACTGAATGGAACCGTCGTCCCCATTCTATCACAGATTGACGGCCTATCCGTACAACCCAAACTCTTCCGGGATCATCACCGTTTTTGTTGAAGGGGAACTCAAATCCCAGATTCGTTCGGGCCGCAAGGTCCTTGACATGCTCTAGTAGCGTAGGTATCATATACTATGATGCATGACATGGTGGGACCAACCAATGAAAGGTGGGACAGGAGATAGGACAAAGACGTCCGTTAGTAAAACCTGCACAGGCCAGCAAAGGTTAGCAACATCAAAAGGTAGCAGAATCGCACCACAGTTCGAAGGAGATCCAGACAAAATCTTGACAATGACCACTGATGTGACATGTTCTGTCCTGTAGCACCCTTCCCTTCCTATAAGAACTCCCCTTAGGCTAGTTCATTCAAATGCACCAAGGTGGGTTTTGGAAGCTCAGGAGAGGAAGGAGAGGAGAATCTAGAGATCTTCAGGATGGAAGGAGAGTCTTCCCGCGTTATGAAGAGGAGCAAGCCTAGCAGCGAGATTAGGCGACTTTCCGACCTCGAGGGTCATCTGAGTGGGACGATCATGTCGCATATGGTAAGCCGACTCTTTTCAAATTTCTGTACGTGAACCTTCTTCTTACTTCCTTCATTTCTTCGTCTTTCCAGCCATATCCACTCTTTCCAGGCCCGAGGAAGTTTTCCAAGCTGCCATGGCTTTCAAAGCTGACTTCCAATATCTCCATTGGCATGAGGGCCATACTCTCGAAGTGGCATCTGCAAGGGCTCCTTATTCACGCCAAGCATTACGAGAAGATTCGTATGGACTGGGCGGCTATGGGCGCGCTAGTGGAGGTCTGGCATCCCCAGACCCACACTTTTGTCTTCCCGACCTTCGAGGTGACCATCCTCCTCGAGGAGGTGGAACTTCTGCTTGGTTTGAAGAAATTCAAGAGCGACGGGAAGGTGAAGGCTATGCGGATGCTGACACGGGGTACTTCTGAAAGCGTCCTTGGAAGCTTCATGCCGCCCGACGCAGCTAGAAAGGTCCGTACTCAAAAGGGGATCGATCTCCAAAAGCTTGCGGAGTGGGTCATGAACGCCCTGAGAGGGTCACCAGACGATGACTATTTGGAGGGAATCATGAAGGGGTTCACCATTTGTCTGGCGGGTGCTCTCTTGTTCCCTTATACCGACAACATGGTGGAGGAAGACCAACTGGGTGCTATCTGCGGGATCTGGCGTGGAAAGAGGGTGGGACCCGCCGTCCTCGCCTATCTTTACAGCGGTCTTACTGCCTCGAGCCTGGGTAAGCCTCCATTTGGTTGTGCACTTGTCTTAAATTGCTGGCTGGATTTGCATTTCAAATTCGACCACCGCGAGGGAATGCCAACCGCTTCGAAGCTCTTCCAACAAAGCCCGCTTCACCATATAGCCGACGTGTTAGGCTTTGGTGGTACTGTAGTGAACCGCGTTCCGTGGCTGAAGAAACGTGAAGACTGGCGGTCTCACTTCCGCACCGTGACACAAGGCTTCTTCACTTGCGCACCGACATGTTTGCTTTCGCTTGATCTCCTCATGAGGCCTTCTCCCGAAGTTGATCTTCAACTGATCGGCGCGACCGAGTTTGTTCTTTACAACGCGCATCGGTGCTGCCTCCAGATTGGCATCCCACGCCATTCGTTCCCGCCACCGACTGACATTGTTCCTTTGAAGAAAAGGGAGTTGGGCACTGAAGCGGACGCGAAGGAAGCGAAGGCCATTAAAGCTCCCTGGAAGACAAGTGTTGCGGGAAAGGCCTTAGCGCACGTGGTGGAGGAATACGAGCCGTGGAGGGCTTATGTAACCGAACTGGGGAAGTTAAGGCCTAAAGCGCCTAAGCCCCTGATGTAGTTCACTCTGTTTTTTCTGATGGAATAAAATCTGGCATGGATGTTTCGGAACCCCGTCCCCTTAATTATTATCTTTTTTATGGTTTTCCTTTTTCTTTGTATATATATATTTTTTTTATTTTGTTTGGATTATATACATATTCTTATATAAATATATTATATATTTTTTTTGTTTGAAAATTTTTTTATTATGGGGGCGTCCAGGGGCCTGGACGCCCCTAATTTTTATTTTATTTTTATTTTATTTTTTTGTTTTGGGGGCGTCCAGGGTCCTGGACGCCCCAACTTTTATTTTTTATTATTATTATTATTATTATTATTATTATTATTATTATTTTTTTTTTTGATTTTTTTTGTTTTGGGGGCGTCCAGGCGCCTGGACGCCCCACAATTTTTTAAATTTTGAAATAAATAAAAATTAAGGGGGCGTCCAGGCGCCTGGACGCCCCAAATAAGCTAATTCCTATTTAAGGGTTGCCCCCCCCCCCCCTTTTGCTCATTTACTGTTCAATCTGACGACCCAGTCACCCAGACGACCTATTCTTAGTCCCCATGGAGGGAGGAGGATCGAGCCAGGTTCCAGGGAAGCGAAAACGACTGGCTCGTCGTGCGAGGAGGTTGAGGGATGATGCCGAGGAGGTTGCAGCAGAGGAGATTGCTGCGGAGGAGGGGATGGAGGTGCCTCTCCTGGCCGCGGAGGCTGCTGCGGATGCTGGTGACGCGGGAGAGGATGATCACGACCCGGTAAGTACCTCGGAATCCTCACTCTGTGGTTCAATAGGCTAAAACGGGTGTACGAGAGGTTGTGAGAGAGAGGCGGGTAGTGAGAGAAGGAGGCGTCCAGGGACCTGGACGCCTCCAAGTTTTCTTTTTCTTTTTTTTTCATTTATTAATTTTTTTTTATTTATTTTCGTAAATAATAAAATAAATTTAAAAAATAAGGAGGCGTCCAAGGCCTAGGACGCCTCCATAATTATATATATATTATATATATTTTTTTTATTTTTTTGGATTTTTTTTTTCGAAAAAGAAAAAAAGAAAAAAAGAAAATAGGAAGGAGACGTCAAAGGGTCTGGACGCCTCCAAAAATATATATATGTATTTTTTTTTTTTTGAAAATAAAATAAAATAGTATATACAGTGTTATTGTTGATTACTGTTCATGATGCTGATGTGTTCTTTGCTGGTTTTGTGGTTTGCAGGGCGTGATGAAGGGCCGGATCAGCTGGTCCTTGGTGGTGGCAGCATACCGTGGGCTGCCGGATTTCCAGAGGGCGCGTGTGGACGCCATGGGCTTTGGAGCTTTCCTTAGGATCGAGCCCTTCCGGCTCGACCTTCCTCTTATCCAGGCACTGAGGGAGCGGTGGCACGCACCGAGCCGGGCATTTCTGATGCCCTGGGGGCACATGGTGCCGTCACTGGAGGACGTGGCTCGGATCACCGGGCTACGAGTTGACGGAGAGGCAGTCAGCGGGGTCACCTACCCCGACTACCGAGAGAGTGCCCTCGACCTGCTGTGGTTAGAGACGAGCGTGACTGATAGAGACAGCAGGGTAGTCGGCCGAGTGGAGATCATGGAGGCGCTCGGATTCGTCGACCCGCGTCAGCGGGTTAGCGAGACTGGAGCGGAGTTCTTGGCTCGACTGGAGGGGGATGCTCGTGCAGCTTTCACCCAGGATCCGAGCGAGAGGGAGCTGGTGGATCTAGACCTTCGGAGGTTTCTTTTCTTCTTCCTGGGCCGCCTTCTGCTGGGGACGAAGGGGGATGGCATCCACTGCCGTTTCCTCGGGCTCTTGGCGGATCTGGACAGAGTGGGGCACTATGCGTGGGGAGCGGCTTTGCTTGCCCATCTGATTGCCGATCTCTCCCAGACTTCGGAGAAGGAGACGACAGTCAGCGGCTTCGCACCTTTCCTCCAGGTAAACATTTTATTTATGCATTCCCACAGTTAAATATGTAATTATTGTACTAATGATGTATGATGGATGCAGGTGTGGAGCTATTACTATTTCCCGATGGGGAGGGCTAGGCATGGGAACAGGAGGGCCGTGCCTCTGGCGCGGCAGTGGAGGCCGGTCGTGGTTGCAGCACCCCACGGCTACCAGCTGGCGTCACTTCGTCGAGAGCTGAGCGAGTATCCCGAGGCCATGGTATGATGCGCATGATTTTTTTGTGTTTATGCATGTGACTGAATGGTAACTAACATGATGTATGTATGGTGATGCAGGTGGTGTGGAGGCCCTACTTGGGCATGGGCGATGCTGGCCAGCCCTGGGTTGTAGCGGGTCTTCCTCGCTTCAGGCGGGACGTGTGGGTCCATTGCCTGAACGAGATTGAGCCGCTGCGGCTTAGACTGGTCATGAGGACGTTGGGGCTGGCCCAGGAGTGGGTAGACGTAGATGCGCCGGCCCGCATTGGGCGGAAGACCAAGGGGAAGGCGAAGATCGTGGACTGGCGTACGCGCTTCCCAGCACAGTACCAGGACTGGCAGCAGGGCGGGGTCCCAGTAGTGTCCCACGTACAGGATAGCACAGACTACATGAGACGGTACCGAGCTACGTACGGGGACCGCCTCTCCTTGGGTGGTATGGCAGGGGTAAGTGAAATGAAACTGCTCCACTTTTCTATATGTATGCATGGGATACTAACTTATGTGTAATGCAGGATGCTCGTGATACCATGATTGCCGACCTGCGGGCCCAGTTGGCGGACGCCAGGCGACAGTTGGTGGCCATCCGACAGGAGTTGGAGATCCTGGTGAGTTTATGCAATGCATTTTTTGTGACCTGGATTTTTGATGCTTAGCCTTTGACTGACGTTTGCCCCGTGTTTAGCGGGCCCACCAGACAGCGGCAGCCGCGATGGCTGGTGGAGCGGGTTCCAGTTCGCGGGGCCCTCCTCCGGAGGTTTCTGCCCTCCAGGAGCAGCTGGCGTACGCGGTGGCTCGGGCTGAGGAGGCCGAGCGTGACCGCGAGGCTCGAGTGAGTGCTTGCTTGGCCGCGACCCTTTTCCAGCTACTTCCCTTCTATCACTGCTCTCTTTACGGTGCATGCGTGTCTTGACAGGTGGCCGAGATCCGAGAGGCCCTGGCGCGTGCTGTTCGTGCTGAGCAGGAGCGCGATGCCCGGGTGGCAGAGCGTGACGTCCGGATTGCGGAGCTAGAGGAGGAGCGGCGACGGGAGGCTGAGGAGCTTCCTCGCGACGTAGTGGACCTGCGGATCGCCCTCGAGCTGTCGAGGAGAGAGGCGATGAGGGAGAGAGAGGAGAGGGAGAGGGATAGGGAGATCGTGGAGAGAGAGAGGGAGAGGGATAGAGAGAGAGAGAGGGAGGAGCGACAGCGGGATCAGACCGAGAGGAGGGCTCTAGAGGCCCAGCTGCTGGAGCTCCGATTGAGTCTTGGCACGGCGGAGGGGAGGCTTCGGGAGAGCGAGGAGCGGTACCAGAGGGCGAAGGAACGCGGGGCGCGACTTCGTCAGTCTGGTTCTTTTTCCATGGGCAGCTACCTGGTTTCTTCGGCCGAGGAGCGTCGTCGCGCCTTCGAGGCTGGAGTGCCACCGCAGGGCGAGGCGAGCACGGCTTCTCAGGGTTCACAGAGGTCGCGGAGGCCCCCTAGGGATCTCCGTCAGAGGAGGGAGGAAGGAGATGACCAGGAGGGTGACGGTGAGAGTTAGAGAGTTGCTTGTACACGTCACCCTTCTCACTGTATGATGTACTTTCGGCTATTATATGAAATGGAAATGGCTTTTGTGTTGTGTGTACTTTTCTCTCTCCCACACTTTCTTTTTTGCACTGAGTTGTCCCTTGAGGCACGCTTCGCGAGACCTTGCCCTGAGCAGCGGGGAACTATGTTTTGCACGGGGGGATTTTGTTTCCTTTCCCCCCTTTTGGGCGCGTCCAGGCGCGAGGACGCGTCTTAATCCTTGATTTTAAATTTAAAGCGACGGGTGGTCCTTTCTTCTCCCGTGCCTTACCCGCAAACGAGCCCGCCTCCCGCCGAAACGCGCTTGCCCCTTTTTCGTCTTCCTCCTCTTTTGATCGATGGAGTTCGGTGGGCCCGACCGTGGTGAAGGTGGAGAGGGACGAGGAAATCCTCGCCCAAGGAGGGACGCGCCCGATCACGGAACGGCGTCCATGGAGGAGGAAGGGCCGCTTCGGGCCCCCGAGGGACCCGAGGGGCCCGATGGCGTGGGAGGAGGTGAACACGGTCCGGTAGGTCCTCCGATCTCTTCCTCTTTTAATTCATTTTGGGTTTTGAAGCGAGCCGGGCGAGGAGGAAAGGGTTCGGAGAGTGTTGCACTCAAATGATGGACGCGTCCTAGACAGGGGACGCGTTCCTTTTAACTGATATGGGACCCCTTTCTTGGTGCAGGACATGGCAAGGACCCTGGGCCTGGCCGATGAGTGGGCGAGTGCAGACGAGCCGAGCCGCGTCAGGAGGGAGAGTCGCGGCAAGGCGAGGCTCGAGGACTGGCCCGTACGTCTCCCTGGACAGCAAGGGGGTGTACTGGTGCAGGACAGTGCCGACTTCCTGCGGCGGCAGAGAGAGAGTTACGCGGGGCTTCCCCAAGCTGGGGACACGCGTGGCATCGGCGGCTCGCGCGCCCAGCTGTCAGAGACTAGGCGGCAACTGGCCGTCGCTCAACATGAGCTGTCGCTCCTGGTAAGTTACGTGCCGCCCTTTTAACTTCAGATTTCGGAGTTTCACTGACGGCCGTTGTTTATTTTGTTCCAGCGTGCCCAGCAGACAGCGACGGTGGGAGCGGCTGGCGGATCTTCTAGCTCCTCGGCCCCTTTTCTCGAGATTGCTTCCCTCCGGGAGCAACTTGCCGGTGCGGTGGCCCGTGCGACCCGGGCGGAAGAGGAGCGTGACGCCTGGGTGGCGACTGTAGCGGAGCTGCGGCACCGTGGTGAGGAGAGACCTTCTCCAGACATCCTGGAGTTAAGGGTTCTTCTGCAGATGATGAGGAGAGAGGTAGAGAGAGAGAAGGCCGAGAGAAGGTCCGAGCGACAGCGGGATCTGACCGAGAGGAGGGCCTTGGAGGCCCAAGTGAGGGAGCTCCAGCTGGGCCTTCAGGCCGTCGTGCAGAGGCTAGGAGGGATGGAGACGCGCTACGAGAGAGCGCGAGAGTTCGGGGAGCGACTCCGCCAGTCCGGTCGCTTTGCCGCCAGTGGCTTCTTCGCCACGCCAGGGGAGGAGCAGCGAGTCACTGCTGCGGAGCAGGCGCCCAGAGGCGAGGCAGGTGCTACTGCACGGGGATCCCGGAGGCTTCTGAGGGACCCTCACCTCGGGGGAGAGGAGGAGAGTGCCCGGAGAGATGAGTGATGGTGAGGATTGGCGGGCTAGTGGACCCGTCACCTCTTTATGATTGTAGTGTTTGTGACAGCTTATGTAGAATTATGAATGGAGTGATTTGATTTTCTGCTGCTTGTTTGTCCTCTTGTGCGTTCCTTCTTCCCTACACTTCTTCTCCTTTGCACTGTTCCCATGTGACGGATCTGTCGAGACTCCGCCTCGAGCGGAGAATCGCGTCTTGTTGTGACCATTTTCCACGGGAATCTGCCGTCGAAGTCAATACTGACGGCCCTAGTTCCTTTTCCCGATGTTGTGCCAAATTTTGCGGGCGTCCTCCAAAACATGATAGGGTATCCCTAGACAACATAGGGGCTATTCGTCCTATTCTTCGTCCAGTCAATCACCCTGTGCGAGCGGTGAAGCGACACATGGGGCCGCTTGGCCGGTGTCTTATTGCGAGGGCTATCATCGACAGGTGATGGAGGCAATCTTGGCCCGCACTCCTTCCATTTCTATAAATTCTTGTCCCTTTTATCCTCCCAGGTATATCGAGAGCTAACTCGAGGAGCACAAGTTCTTACGGGAGAAGAGGAGTTCAAAATTCCGAGAGTTGGATGGAGGGCGAATCTTCCCATTCCTCGAAGAGAAGCAGGTCCAGTGGTAGTAGTTCCAGAGGCTTTCAGACCTTGAAGGGCACTTCAGCGAAAGGGCCCAATCACAACTCGTAAGCCAAGTTTTCTTGCCCTTTTCTCATTTTTTCTTCCTTTCTTCTGACCAAACCTCACCCCCATTCCTTGTATGTGTAGGTTGTGATGAAATCACAAATCTTGTGGGAGTTGGTAGTAGCGGCGTACAGGGGCCTCCCAGATTTTCAGAAGGCGAGGCTAGACGTGATGGGATTTGGTACCTTTCTTCGGATCGAGCCGATCAAGCCCGACCTGGTTCTGATCCAAGCTTTGTGTGAGAGATGGGACCCAGTGAGCCGGGCATTTCTGATGCCCTGGGGGCACATGGTGCCCAGCTTGGAGGATGTGGTCCGGATCACAAGCCTGAAGGTAGAGGGCGAGGCAGTGACCGGAGTCACTTACGCGGACTACAGAGAAGGTGCCCAGAAGTTACTGGGTCTGGACCTGGATGGTCGGAAAAATAGGTCGGTAGCTAGGGCGTCCCTCATGGATGCATTAGGGCTCACCGACACTCGTCGGCGGGATGATGAATCCTCAGAAGAGTTCATGGAAAGGATAGAAATAGGATGCCGCGCCGTGTATTGCACAGATTTCGGCAACTGGGAAAGATGTAACATAGATTTGAGGAGATTTCTCCTCTTCCTTTTGGGGAGATTGGTACTGAGCTCGAAAGGGGATGGTATCCAATGTTGCTTCCTGGAGCTGCTGTCAGACCTTGAAAGAGTAGGGTATTATGCCTGGGGAGCCGCCATGCTGGCACACTTGTTTGCAGGCCTATTCCAAGAAACGGATCGTGAGATGACTGTGAGTGGTTTCACACCATTCATCCAGGTATTTTTTTTGGTTTTGCTTGTTTTGTATATATATATATTTTTTTTGTGTTTTTGCATGGTACTGATGACCTGCGCCGAGCAGTTATGGAGCTATTATTACCTCCCCATGGGGAGAGCTCGACATTGGCGACCTGCGATGGTGCCGCTAGCCAGGCGGTGGGAACCCATCATGAGTGCGGCACCCCTAACCTACCAACTGATGGTGCTGAGGCGAGAGCTACAGGAGTTCCCTGCAGCGATGGTAAACTGGAGACCCTACTCAGACATGGTCGATGCCGACCAGCCGTGGGTTCTAGCAAGTCGTGCCCGGTTCGGACGTGAACTGTGGATGCACTGCCTGAATGAAATCGAGCCGCTCCGGCTACGATTGGTTATGAGAACCTTAGGACTGGCTCAGGAATGGGTGGATACGGCTGCGCCACCTCGTGTCGGGAGAAAGACGCGAGGACCGGCGACCTGCATTGACTGGCGCGTGCGGTTCCCTGAACAGTACGAGACTGGCAACGGGGTGGCACGATTGTAGAATCACAGGCGCGGGACAGCGAGACTATTTGCGTCTATATAGGACAAAGTACGCAGAACGGTTCCAACCCCGGGGACTTGTGGAGGTAGGTTTCCCCTTTTCTCTTCTCTTCTTTCTCTTTTCTTGGTTTTCTGGTGAAAATGCTGACTTGTAAGGCCGCAGGATGTCCGGGATGCCATGATCGCGAATTTACGACTCGCTTGGCAGAGATGGAACAACAGTTGGGCGATACCCGCGGAGCTACGAGCGCCTTGGTAGGTGTACAGTACGTTCCTAGTTAAAACCCCAGATTCCAGATGTTGGCTGCTAATTCACATGGTCGCAGCATGCCCAGATTGGCGCAGCCTCCCCAGCGATGGGAGTAGGTGGTTCCTCTTCCAGCTTGTGGATTCCCACCTCAGAACTTGACTCGCTTCATGAGCAACTTGCTCACGCCACGCAGCGTGCTGCGGAGGCAGAAGGAATGCTTCGTATACAGGTAAAAGTTTCAGCGTTGAGTTCTCTTGTTTACGCCTTATCGCGTATCTGAGATGGTACACTCGGCAGGAAAAGGAGACGGAAGAAGCGCTTGCCCAAGCTGTGCATAAGGAGGCTAGGATAGCAGAACTGGAGAGGGAACTGCGGCGTCATCCTGATGACGACTCATCCAGGGATGCTATGGAACTGAGGATCACTCTCCAGTTAGAGAGGGAAGACCGTGAGAGAGAACGGACAGAGAGAGAAAGAGACGCAGAGAGAGAAAGAGCCAACAGATTGACTGAAAGGGAGGAACGAAGGGCCATGGAGGCCCAACTATTCGAACTCCGAATCAGCCTTGGTCTTGCTGAACAGTGGCTGAGAGAAGGTGAGGAGCGCTACCGAAGAGCACGAGAGCGTGGCTTTCGTGTTGGTAGCTTCTCTGCTGCTTCCGCGGATCAACGCCGGGATGTGGGAATAGGAAGAGGAGTACAGAGCGGCAGGAGTACCGCTTTTCGTAGTTGGGTAGCACCTTTGAGAGTGTTTTGCCCGGAGAGTAGTGGGACGAGTAATGCAGAGAGAGAGGGCGGAACTTGATGTAAATTTTTTTTTGGTTTTTTTGGAATAAAAAACAAGGTTCGGTTTGTTTGTTTTTCACCTTTGCTTCAGTTACCTGAATCCCTGCACATATCACTGAAACAAACAAATCAGAATTTCTGTTCTGACTTGGCCCCTTGCTCAATAAGCAAATGGTCACTGTGACTGTCCTTGATAACTGGTCAAGGGGCCAAGCCTTTATTTAACGAAGGCAAGGGAAAGATGCGGTGATGATAAATGCGACAGGCAAGCACACGAATGCAAGCGGTATTAAAGTGAGATGATGCACGTAAATGCAATCATGCAAAATTGATTTGTTTTCTTTTTTATATTTGACATTTTTTTTGTTTTATCATAAAAAGATTTTTTTGTTTGCAAATATGTACATTTCTCTTTTCTATTTTTTTTTTGCTTTTATCATTTCAATTTTTTTTATTGCTAACGCCCAGCAAGCACCCAAATGGCACCTAACCTACGTGAGACAGGGGTTTCTTACTAACCTCCCAGGTATCCTAAGTGCACATCTAGGTTGATTTGGGCCTCTAGACCCCTCGAATGACGATCCCGCCGGCTAAGACTTACCCTGATGACAATACCGTCATGCCATGCTTAGGCTCCCAGTTGCTTCCGACCACAGGGATTCACCCAAAAGGTGTTTGAGGTAGATGATTTGCCCGACCCGGGTCTGTTTCCTCACAACTCTAGATGGTATAAGATGGAACACCCTGGAACCCTAACGACCAACCGCGCGACGCTGACCCGGAATCAGACGCCGTCGTACCCATAGGTGACGCGCTTGCATTGGCCTAAGCCCGAGGTTAAACAAGAAGACATCAAGGTGGTAAACAGGGGTCTTGACCAGCCAGAAACACAGAGACTCCTTCGCAGCGATAGCTTTTGCTTTTCAAAGTAGGCAACCAAAATGTGTATATTAAAATAAGGTCGCAGACCCTGGGCAGTTTTCACCTTTCAGAAACTCCATCGAACCTTCATCTTTAGAGGGAGAAGGAAGAGCGTAGGGGATAAACCTCCTGAGAGGACCGACAAAGCCGTTAACCCGGCGAGCGAATAAGGGCCCATTAACTCTTTCCTTTGGGACAACTTCGGACCAAATCTCGAGCATTTACATTCCACGGCCCCCCTTTGTGGATTCAGACTTTTGCTTTGAGGGGTTCCGTTTATCGTACCAGGCACGGTCACGACCAGGCTTTTCTCTTGATTTTGATTTTATATTTCTTTCTGTGAGGGAGATATAGTCGTTTGACATTGGTGGGCTCCCTCTTCGTATGCCTGCGGGGACACTGCCCTCTTCTCGTGCTCTGATCGATGCTCGAGGAAATGGGTCCTACTCTTGCCTTTGGGGTTTGAGTTTCGGTTTCTCATGCTCAGCGTTTTAAGGGCGCCGACTGTCTCATTTGGTCGAAGAGAAAAGAATAAAGATTACAGCTTCCGGAGATCTTCTAGGTGTTGCTACCGTAGGTGATGCTACCAACTTTTTTTGAATAAAATACATAAGTGAACACATGTTAGCTTCCTTCGAGCGAGCATAGGCCGACGTGGCCGGACAGGGATCTCCACGGTTCTGGCAAACCAAGACCCGGTGCCTACCAAGCCTTAATGGGCCCTATCCTAACATGAAGGTTAGATGCAGGGACTTAACTACATGGTGCCTGCCAGGCATCGGCATTTTGAATTTTCATATTTTTAGTGGTTTTCAATATTTCCTTGTTTTTGATGTTTTTTATCTTTTCATTTTTTTTTGTTTTGTGCTAAGGGTAGTATTTCTTAAGATAAAGCCCATTCCAAGGGTGGGATAACTCGGTCCCTTCGGCGTTGACTAGCTTGTAGGCGTTGCCAGGGTACACGGCTTGAATTACAAATGGTCCTTCCCAATTGGGTTGGAGCTTAGAACGCGGCCCTCCAGGTTTGACAAAAATTCTTTTTACGACCATCTCACCGACTTTGAATTTTCTCTCAACGACTTTCTTTTGGTAAAAGCGAGCGAGTCTATTTTGATACACACGCGCGTGTTCGGCGGCGGCCAGCCGCTTCTCATCCAAGAGTTCCAACTGGGCGAGGAGTGAATTACGACGATCGTCGAGGGGAAATTCCTCATCCAATTGTACCCTGAGAGAAGGGATCAGAGTCTCGTACGGGACTACCGCTTCCATACCATAAGTGAGGGCAAATGGAGTCTGCCCGGTGGGGGTACGGATTGAAGTGCGATAGGCCCATAGGGCTTCGATAAGCTTTTCTGGCCAGTCTGAAAACTTACTAGACTCGCAGGTTTTTTTTGATGATTTTGAGCAATGTTTTATTGGTGGCCTCCGCTTGGCCGTTACCTTGTGGGTAATAAGGCGATGAATGATGCAATGCAATTGCGTACCTTTTGCAGAGGTCCTGTAGGTCCTGAGAAATGAATTGTGGCCCATTGTCGGTGACGATCGTGCTTGGGACGCCGAATCTGGCGAGAATGTTCTTCATGATGAACTTGCAGACTGTTGACGCCTTGATTTCCGCGTAAGCTTCGGCTTCGGCCCATTTGGTGAAGTATTCCGTCGCAGTAAGGATGAAAGATTTCTGCTTGGTGAGGGAATTGGGATCACCTAGGGGACCAATGATGTCGAATGCCCACATGGAGAAAGGCCATGGGGAGGATATTGGATGAAGTGAGGAAGATGGTGAATGGATTTTATCGGCGTGAAGTTGACACTTGACACACCTACGGACATAGACAGCACAATCCTCTTCCATAGTGGGCCAATAAAAGCCTTGACGAATGATCTTCTTGGCGAGCATCTGACTATTCACGTGGCCACCGCACACACCCGAGTGCGTCTCTTCTACACATTTCCAAACCTCATCGTCACCAAGACATCTTAACAGAATACCAGTAAGGCTCCTCCTATAGAGTAGACCTCCAATCAATGTGTATTTCTGAGCCACCCTTCTTATGGCTTTCTTGTCCTCTGTGGTGGCCCCTTCAGGATAAGACTGATTTTGGCAATATTTGACAATTTCATAGAACCATGGTTTCTCTTCATCAGCCAGTTCTTCTTCGGCCTCTGCCAACATGATTTCCCTCTTCTCAAGGATATCTTCCTGCAGGATCTTCCTTGCTATCCTGTCTTTGATGTTTACGTAGGAAGCATCATCGACTGCAGGGGCGTGAAGTTTGTAGATGGAAATGGACTTAAACCATCTTCCTAGAGGGAACCTTATGGATGATGCCAATGAGGCGAGGGCATCGGCGAGAATATTCTGATGACGAGGGATATGAACAAAGATCAGTTTTGTGAACAGCTTGGCAAAGGCAGCAGTGAGTTCTTGGTATGGCTTGAGTTTGGGATCGCGAGTGCGATACTTAGTGAGTACCTGACGAAGGATGAGCTGACTGTCACCTACAACTCGCAACTCAGTGATACGTAAAGAATGAGCGAGTCCTAGGCCAGCTAGAAGGGCTTCATATTCGGCTATATTGTTGGTAACTGGAAATTTGAGCTGGTACGCCAATGGGAATGTGAGGCCTTCCGGTGACAGGAGGGCGACGCCGATTCCTTTCCCTTGAGAATTCAGAGCTCCATCAAAATATAGTGTCCACATTGGCTCATCTGATTGGTTGATGGACATTAGTTCCTCATCTGGAAACTCTGATTGGACGGGGTCGAACTTGGGAAGAGGATGGTGAGCGAGATGCTCGGCTATGGCATAGCCTTTAATCGCCTTTTGCTGGATGTAGGTGATGTCGAACTGAGAGAGAAAACTTTGCCAGCGTGCTAGCCTATCCGTAAGGACGGCTTTCTCCAGAAGGAATTTGATAGGATTCATCCGAGCAATCAAGTGGACTTCGTGAGCCAAGAAGTAGTGCTTCAATTTCTGCACTACCCAAACGAGGGCAGCACAGGTTTTCTCCATGCCGGTGTACTTCTGCTCACAGGGATTGAGAAGTTTGGACAAGTAATAGGTTGCCCGTTCCTTGCCTCTTCATCAGCTTGTGCGAGGACGGCTCCCACGGAGTCATCCAAGACTGAGATGTAAAGGATCAGAGGCTTTTCTGGTTTAGGTGGAATGAGAACGGGTGGACTAGCCAGATATTCCTTCAACCCTTCAAAAGCTTTCTGACATTTAGAATTCCAGTGGAATTCTACTCCTGGCTTGGTCAACTCGTAGAGAGGTCTACACCTTTGTGAATGTTGAGACACAAACCGACGAATAAACTGCAACCTCCCGATTAAACCTCGGACTTCCCTCAAATTCTTGGGAGGCGGCATATCCCTGATAGCCTTGGCTTTGTCGGGATCAATCTCGATCCCTCTTTTACTCACAATGAACCCCAACAATTTACCTGATGACACACCAAACACACACTTTTTCGGGTTCATTTTCAATTGGAACTCTCTGGACCTTTGCAAGACCTTAGCCAAAACTTCTGGATGTTCCATCCTGGTCCTTGATTTTACCAATAAGTCATCCACATACACTTCCAGATATATGTGCATCATGTCATGAAATATGGCCATCATCGCTCTTTGGTAAGTAGCTCCAGCATTCTTTAACCCAAACGGCATGACCACGTAACAATATGTTCCCCAAGGGGTAGTGAATGACGTCTTTTCCTGATCCTCTTCTGCCAAACGAATTTGATTGTATCCTGAAAATCCATCCATGAAGAGAGGGTTTCAAAACCTGCCGTGTTATCAATCAACACATCAATGTGAGGTAAGGGAAAATCATCCTTTGGACACGCGCGGTTAAGGTCCCGGAAGTCAATGCAAATCCTGACTTTCCCATCTTTCTTCATGACCGGGACAATGTTCGCCACCCATTGAGGATAAAGAACGACTCTAATGAACCTGGCTTTGTGGAGCTTATCGACCTCTTCTTTCATTTTCAAAGCCATCTGAGGGTGGAAACGCCTTAACCTTTGTTTTACCGAGATGGACCCTGGTTTTAGGGTTAAACGGTGTTCGACCAAGGTTGAATCCAAACCCGGCATATCCTCGTAGCTCCATGCAAACGTGTCCTTATATTCCTTGAGAACCTCAATTAATGCCTCTTCTTCAGAGGGTGGTAGGTTGTCACTTATGAGGATGATCCTAGGGTCTTCCTCAGTTCCCAAGTTGACTTCCTTGGTGGATTCTTCTACGGCGGTTGACGGCTCGTCGAATCTCCTCATTCCACTAGCGTATGCGCCCGCCACATCCTCATATTCTTCACCCTCATCTTCAGTGGGGCATTCTTCATTCGTGATCTCGTAGACTCCATACCCTTCATCAGATGCACAGTCGCCCTCGCATTCTATTTCGGGTAGCTGGATGGGATTTTCTAACAACTGGGGGATGGCAAGAAGGGCCTGACACCTGGCGGCCAAATCCAGAAGGAATCGACGAGGGATCTGCCTACCCTTGGATTTCTTCCTAGGTACTACCCTTGGCCTGTCATTCCTAGATTGACTGACAATATTTACAGAAGAGGAGGAAGACGAGGAGGATGGTGTAGAATGTACAGGAGAAGACCCCTCAGAGGAGGGGTAGAAAAGGTCGCTCATCGGACCTTGGACGGGTGGTCCGCAAGGCGGTACGCACCCGTGGGAGATGTAGGAGGTTTCCTCAACGAAGATGTGTTGTTGGAGAGTTTGAAAATTGACGTTTTTTTTTCGTTTTCATTTTTAATGACAAAGCAGTGAAGAGAGATTGGAGGAGAGAGGAAAGTGGTTATGGCTAGAGGATTGTGGGGCTCGTAGAGCAGATCATGGTTGAAGACCTGGCGCGGGTTGAAAAGCCCGCGCAGGTATGTAAGCAAAGAAGGGGACCTGGGAAGATCATCAGACAATCGTCTGGCCCAGGAAGAAAATATCAGCAAAGGCTGAGACGAGTGGATGGAGAGGATGGCGGCTAATGAGCCGTCGACGGCAATGTTGAGGACGGATGAAGATCCGTCGATGACAGAGTCCTTCTGGCGAGGACGAGGATAGTTTGGAATTTTGGCAAGAGTGGCAATGTTCTCTGGTATCTCGGAGATCAATGGTGGTCCTTCAAGCCGTGGGGACGAGAACATCCTTTCCAGTGCAACAGAAATGTCCCGTATGTCGAACCATTTATCCCACTCGCATTCCGGATCTTTCATCTTGCCTCTTTTGGTGATCCTCGGACATTTTTCAGCAAAATATACAGCATGTGATTCCCCATATGCTTCTCGTGGGTGATCTCCTATCTGAACAACGGGCCCTCTGTTGAAGTGGTTTGATAGAGTCCATGTGAGGGGCTTCCAATCTGCCTTGAACGGTGCTTTGAAGCCTAGGCCAAACCTACGGTTCGGCCTAATTTCTTTTGGCGGCTTGAGCATACCCTGTAACTGTGCGCCCAGACCTTTTCCCTGTTGGTAGCCGATGTTCCTCATAATCTCCCAACCTTTGGAGTGAAGAGGGAGACATGATGTTGTGGTTGCCCTGACCGCATCCTTTGGTGCTAGTGGAATGCGAGATGGATCACGTACATCCAGCAGTGACAATATGGGCCGATGAGACGGCCAAACAGATGGCAGAGAGGTGTTGATAGCATCCACTGTGTGAAGGACAGGTGTACTGACCACTTTAATAATTCTCCCATTGTAAGGAAACTTCAGGCATTGATGGTTGGTGGAAGGCACAGCGTCCATGGCTTCGATGTAAGGTCGACCCAGTATAGCCTTGAATGTGGGGTCCATGTCGAGGACATGGAATTCCGTGGGAATTGACATGGGGCCTAGTTCTGCCTTCAGAATAATCATCCCCTGCGGCGGCCTTTTGCTATTGTCATAGGCCGTGACCGTGATCGAGGAAGGTCTTATTTGTTCCTCGTCGATCCCACATAACTGAAGAGTGCTCATGGAGATCACATTTATGGACGCACCCGTGTCCACAAGACACGGGTTTATGGATACCCCATTAATTTTTATTGAAATGCACAGTGCATATTTCCGAGCCTCCTTGGGAGCGAGCTCGTAGTTGTGGAACATGATGGCCGGTTGTGTGTCTGTTGGGGTCAGGACGGTTGAAATCTTCTCCACGGGGAGGTCTTCATTAACCATGACTTTTTGAAGATATTCCATCAAGGCCGCCTGGTGGGATGTGGATCTTGAAGAAGCTCCAGGATGGAGATCCGAGCAGGTGTCTTGTCCAGGTGTTTCAATAGATCATACTGTGTTCCAGGGATAGCTTTTTCTGGTTGTTCTCCATCATCCTTCTCTGGCTGAGATTGCTCGGGATTCTGACTGTTGTGGGGGAAAACCCTGTGGAAAATCCTTCCACTCCGGAGCACCATTGCCTGTGGCTTTTGTACCTCTGTGGGGGTAGCAGTGGGTTTTAACAGGGGTTTGAGGGGTAGTAGTGGAGGAATGGTTGATGAAGCAGGGGTGATGACGGGAGCAGGGATTCTGATGAGGGGTTTGTTAGGTGGAGGCATGGTGGAGGTAGAGGGGATATCACGCGGATTATGAAGGATAAGGGGTTTGGAAGGTGGAGGTGGAGGTAAGGTTTGAAACGGGTAAAGGTTTTGAGGCGGATGGTGGGTGATGAGTGGTTTTGAAGGCATTAGTGGTGATGTGGTGGAGAAAGACGGGGTTATGTATGGTGTACGGATGATAAGGGGTTTAGAAGGCGTAGGGGTAAATGTGGTAGAGGTGGATGGTAAAGTGGGGGAGTGGGGGAAGGTGAGAGGGTGTGAAGGCGTAGTAGAAAGTGTCGGTTGATAGGAGGTTGGGGTGCGGATGAGAGGGCGTAATGGTAGTGGAAATGGCGAAGGCGATACCGATGCGGGTTGATGAGAGAGAGGTGCTACCCGGGCAAGGTGAGGGGGTTGCATGACGATAGGGTTGGAGGTATAAAGAATGGAGGTACTTTCCTGGTGCCACACCTGCTCTCTCCCGACTTCCGGGAAGGAGGAGATGGGGTTAACCTGATGATTGGGCTGTTGGTGCTCCGGTAGTGGATTCTGGATTATGCCCATGTCGGGCTGTTGTTGTGGGGCCTGCTGAGGCTGCTGTTGTTGTTGTGGTTGCTGTTGCTGTTGCTGTTGTAACTGCTGCTGTGGCCTCTGAGGAGGTCTCCTAGCCTTGAGAGCCGCGACGTACCGTCTCATCTCATCCCAATCTATTTGATGTTCATCGTTCATATCATGTATGTAATCTTTGAAATGGAAGCAGTAATCTACTGTGTGTCCCGGCTGCCTGTGGTAAACACAGTATTTGGAGGTATCAACATTGGGGGGCCACATGAGCCTTTCTCTGGGTAAGGCGAGTTGGTTTGATGCCATGAGGGCATTAAAAATGTCTGTTAAAGTTTCTGGCAATGGTGGATAGTAGGCTCTCTTGGGACCGAGCGGCCTCCTTTGTTGCTGTTGGGGACCATAGTTCCCTGGAGGTGGAACTTGGTTGTACTGAAGCGGTGGTTGTTGTTGCTGAGGTTGTGGTTGTTGTTGCTGGGGTTGGCGTAATGGAGGCATATTATCCTGGGGTGGATTATTTTGGGGTGGAGGACGGAGAGGGAAAGGACCTGGTTGAAGGGGGAGTCGGGGCATTTGTGGAGGCCTTGGGTTGACTGCATAGTTGGCATTGTTGACCGCACTGACTTGCTCATTTGTCACGACCCCTTCTGTGGCTCCGCCCGGGACACCAGCGCCTGTCTTTCTGACCACTTTGGGCTTCGGCGACTCAAACATATTCATGATGGGGGAGTCTTTTAGTTGGGTTTGGATGTATCGGGCTCTTTCGTAGAGTTCCTCCATTGTAGTCAGTTTATTCATGGCCAGGACATGTCTGAACTGTGGGGTTGCATTAGACACAATCATTTTCACTTGTTCGGGCTCGGAGAGGGTATCCCTTATTCTCTCCGCCAGAGACCTCCATCTATCAGCATATCGGACAAAATCCTCGTCGGGTTTCATCTTTTCGGCCACTAGGTCGGTAATGGAGAGTGAGGGACCGACCCTATCCCTATATTTCTGCAAGAACCTTCTCTGAACTACTTCAAAATTCTCGGCCTCGCGGGGCTCCAGAGAATAGAACCACTCAAGCGCGGGACCATCCAATGATCTCCGAAAGAGGTACGCCAGGGACCTCTGATCATTTTGCCAGTAGGAGGACTCATACATGAAGTCCTTGAGGTGAATGAAGGGGTTGCCGGTACCGTTGTATCTGCGGTACGTGGGCATTTCGGAAGGAGGAAGATGAATGACAGGGAGGATTGGCAAAGCAACCTCCGGGGTGGCTTTCACGTCCACCATCTTTCTCAGATTTTGAAACTGCTCATCCATGCGATTGAACCTATTGAGGAGCGAT
>JAHNEJ010001685.1:0-63635 GCA_022559845.1 Amorphophallus konjac
TGGGACATATTCATAGGTGTGCGCTTCAGACACCTCTTCGGGTAACTATCGGTGTATAGACACCATGTTGACAGCTCGCTTGAGATCGGGCAGCTCATGAGGGCGTGGAGGCTCCACCTTATATTCGCCCATCTGGAGCCCCCCCTTCTTGATCAGGCCTTCGATAATATCTTTAAATACATAGCAATCTTTGATAGAGTGCCCAAGCATTCGGTGATATGGGCAAAATCAGGGGTCATCTTTTCTTCTAGCAACACCTGGCCTCTTTGGCTCTGGAAGGGTGACCTTATTATACCCGATGGCCCATTCAAACAAGGCCCAGGTCTTATCCTTAGGGAAGGAGTAGAACTTCATCATTTTGGCTCGCAAGGGAGGGCCTTCATGTTGTTCGGCAGGCTTAGCCGGGGGAGGGTCGGCGACCCTTTTATCTTTATCTTTTTGCTGCTCGAACGCCTTGAAGTTGACTGTATGAACTTCCTTAGGCGCGGGCCGTTTATCGTCTGATCTAGTCTTCTGGCATGTGGCAGCAAGGGCAGAGGAGTATGTGGAGAGGAAGGCCTCAATCTCTACCACCACATTGTTTAGCCGGTCAAAGGACCTAATTTCGATTCCAATCATCTTTTCAAGGATCTCCCGCTTCAAATTTTGTTTGCAGATTTGCACTGTGTCTTCTTGATGCGGTGACCGCCTGTTGTAGACACGCCATTTTTGACATTACACTAGGTAAACCTCATATCACACCACGATGCCCCAAAGTGGCTCTCACATTTGAGTTATTTGAGTAATTTTCCTATTTTTTTTGATACTTTATCCTTTTTTAGATTTTTTAGGAAAAATCTTAAACGCGGCGGCCGAGGGGGACGCATTCTTAAATACGTGTCAGCCCCCTAAGACGCGCTCTTCAGACATCATTCAACGCCAACCCCACCGTTTAGTTTGACAATTCAGGAAAAATCCAAAAAAAGAAAATGTCTTGCTGACCAGACATGGCTTTAAAAGTCAAGGTTAGACACCGAAATCACTCGCTTTCGACACTTTCGGTGCCTTTCGGCACTATATTTGTGGAAAGAGAAGGCGCGTCCACCACCCCGGATGCGTGTAAAGAACGTGTCTAGGGTAGTGGACGTGAATTCCTTAATGGAATTAATTTTAAATTTAAGAAAGTGCCTGGTCAGCTAGACGCATTGCGATTTCTTCAATTTTCCTTATAAATAGAGGACCCCCTCTCACGAAATCAGGGGCTTCAAATCCTCATCAAGGGGAGGGGGAAACTCTAGAGAAATCTCTCCGAGTTTGTGAGGTTCATTTTGGGGTTAAGGGGTCACTCTGTCAAAATTCTGAGTCTTTGATCTTTTGAGAGAAGGTGATCTCTTCATCCCCTGCATGTGCACGCCATCCTCACGCTGCTGAAGCCCTCCTCGAAGTCCGCCATCGGCGCCACCAATAAGCTTTTTCTCACCCTATCTTGCTTTCTCGTTTATTCTTGTAGTCTTGCATACATCATCTATCATTGTTTGTTATTATCCTCTAAGTACAACTCTTGCACAAATCTTCATTCAACATGTTGTGTATGTGATTTTGATGCTTACAAAATGACTTTGTTGCTTGGCCTTGTGCTTGAATGGTTATTCATGTCTTCATGTGCGTGAACTCCTTATTCTCTTACTATGAAGTTTGAAATGGTTGTGGAGATGATTACAAAATGGTGTTATTGTGATATCATCATGTGGATGCATTTGTGACTCTAGAAGGCTCATATGTGCTTTGATGTTAGCACATTGCATATATATTGTATATACACTTGGTGAGATTACTTTGTACTCAATAAGAAAGCTTTTATGGAAAACATGCTTGGATAAATGTCATATTGAGCCTCATGTTATGCATGTGCACTTCGGTAATGCTAAATGAATGATTGAGATGCAAATATCATTGTTTGCCCCCAAGGTAATGATGTATGGCTCAAAGAGTTTTAATGATGTCAAATGCAATGTTGCTAAATGGCTTAATGATTTAACTTGATTGTTTCGATGAGTTCATGGTTTATGTAATGGGAATGTTCGTGATTCGCTGTTGGTTTGAGATAAGAATTCCTACATAACTTTGTGTTGAAGTGTTGATATCATTGTCATGTGGAGTTGGTATAATCTCAGCATTTGGACTTGCCGATCCATGGCAAACTTATTGGAGTGATGCTATACTCTTCTGACACACTTGTCAATGGTTTTTGGAAACCCGTGGGTTGAGGAAAACACTGCCACTTGTGTACGTCCTTCACAAGGTCACATTACAAAGTCGTTCGGATTGATAAATATATGCACTCGGTTATAATTGCTGGCTTGTGCATAAACTCCTCATGGATGGTCAATGGAGTTCATAAATATATGCCTTTCCATCCGGCAGGTAAGAACATGGTAAAAGCCACAAGGGTAAGATTCCTTTATCATTCATGGATTCATGACTTAATGAGAAATGCATGAGTGGATTTGTACTATGAATGCCAATACAAATCTAACTTTCTTGTGATATTCTTGCATGTTAGAAGGATTTCTAATACCCAATTTATAATGGCAAAACCGCGGTGAGGTTGTATGTTTTGTTTCTAGTTCATTGGGCATTTTTGGAATCAAATAGGCTTGGTGTCGACACCTGGTGTCGACACCATTTTCTCAATGTTCTGCACGGTTGAAATTCCATCAGTCGGGAAGCTGGTGTCGACACCCCCTTGACTTTGAACTGGCCAGCAGCTTTCTGCTATGGGCCTTGAGCTGGTGTCGACACCACCTGTGAACTGCTTTAGCCAGCAGCTTTTCTACTATAGGCCATGTCTTGGTGTCGACACCTGGTGTCGACACCATCTGTGGATTGAACTGGCCGGCAGTTTCCTACGATGGCCATGGCCTTGGTGTCGACACCTCTACGGAGCCGCAATTTTTGACTTTCACGTCCACAGCCAAGAAGTCAAAAGAGTCTGGTCCTTCTGCCTCAAATCACTCTTAAATTTGTGGATCATGTCCCTAAGCTGTCTCTTGACCGTCTCAAACTCATATATACTTATCCTTGGGTCAAAAACCCCAATCAAGAAGTGAGATCTGAAATAGTTTCTCTTATTCTAACCCTTGTGAGTGCAGGGACACTACTGCAGCTCCAGGGCTTCTTCCACAACGTTTTGGGCGTGAAAGGGAAAGGAAGAAGGCTCCTTCCAAGTCTCCAAATGATCTGGGTGTAAAAGCTAAAGCAGGGGCATGTGCATTTGCTGGAGGAGGAAGAGAAGGTTGCAAGAGATCATCTCTACGACCTTGAGTGCAGAATGAAGGGCGGCTGTGGCTAGTCTCCACCAACTACTGTTAAGATGGTAGAATCTGCAGCGGCAGCGACTTCCACTCCCTGGTTCATAATCTCTAGAGCACCTTTCCACCTTATCTCAAAGCTTGGTTGAAGATGAAGAGGGGGATCTCTAAACCATTCATTTCCATATTCTTGTTAGAGATTAGCTTAAAGTTTGGGCTTATTATTTCTATCTATTCTTTCAGGTGAAGAAGAAAATGAAAGAAGGAAAGAGGAGCGCCTCGAGGAGAGGAAGAAGATGATGTTGAAATCGTGAACATTCATCAACGAGTCAAGGAGAACCGGATTTTGTTAAAGAAGGGAAAGCTTTATTCTTGATGCATCTTTCTAGTTTCCATCTATAGAATTTGTTTAGGAGGTCATAGCATATATATGTCTTCATTTCATATACATCTGAAAAAATACTTTGTGTGGGTGTTCGGAGAAAGGGTTCTCCGAGTGTTTATGTTGACGTGTGTGCGTCGATTTGTGCGGAGTATATCCGCGTGTGTGCTTGGACATATTTTGGGGTGTGTTCCCCGTATGTTGTTGGGAGTTTACTCCCGTGTGGTTGTGTAGGCATCTCCCTATGTGTGTGTGTTAGAGCTTGGCTCCATGTGTGTGGGGGGATTTATCCCCGGGCTATTTTTATAGCAGTGAAGCCTCATCGGTTTGGTGAGGGGGTGGACGTAGGGAGCCCGTCGTGGTCCCGAACCATCTTAAAAATCCCCGTGTCTTGTCGTTTGATCTTTGTGATTGTGTGCTTCACTATCTTATCTGTTTATGCAATCATGTGAGCTCGGTGAGATTGAGTGAATTAAGGTTAAATCTGTTTAGATTAAATTCCTCAATTTTATCAATCTTGTTAATTTCGATGTGGGCTAGTTTGTGTTTTTAATTGGATATAGTTTTCACTAGAAGGATCTATTCACCCCCCCCTCTAGATCCGTGCTCCTGCACTACGGGACCCAACAATTGGTATCAGAGTGAGGCTCTATTGTCCCTAGATCTGACGATCTACAGAGTGATCCCAGTGCATTCTACAATCATGAATTTTTCTGCTGAACATATCTCATTGAATTGTTTACCTATCTTTACTGGTTCGGATTTTAAGTCATGGCTAGGCAAACTGTGTGTGGTGATCAATTCTATTAATCCTAGTCTTTGGAAATTGATTTATCATGGTCCATACATATTACCTCTAGATGAGACCAAGTGGTCCAATCAGGATAAAATGATGCACCATGATAATGTTATTACTTTTAGTTTATTGAAAGCTTCTATAACTACTAACAAGTATCCATGTGTATCTTCTTGTAGGACGGCAAAGGAGCTCATGGACCGGTTGATCAAAGATCAAGAGAAGGAAAGACAAAAATGTCTCATGGCCGATGATGTTGATCAACAAAGTGACGAAAATGCAGAAGTGGTAAATTCTGATTCTGAAGAATTTACTCTTGATGATCTTGTTGATGCTTATGATGAGTTGAAAAACTAATATAAGAAAGTCAAGTCAGAAAATAGAAAATTGAAAAAGAAATCTGAGAACATACTCCATGAAAATGGATCTTGTGATAAATGTTCTGAGCTTGTTAACTTCAATAAACTTTTAGAGCATGATGTTGAATGTCACAAAGAAACCATTGCGTGTTTGAGAAATGAAAATGTTACTCTCAAGAACAAAATCGATCAATTGGAGAAAACTGAAAAAGATCTAAGAAACAAAATGGAATCAAACTCAATTGATCAGGATATTTGCAATGAAATTTTTTTTTTTTATCAAGAAACCTTGCCTAGTGCTGGATGGGAGAGTGCACCTGTTTACCAGAGGTAAAGAGCAAGCCACTCCACCATTCAGACATTAGGAGGTGAATTTTATTTAATGGAGGAAAGAATATAATTACATTAAGCGGATACTGGGCATACCCAGTTTATCCAGGCGAGCTACTCCCTTTATAGAATTAGGAAGCTCATCGTAAGAGAAAAAATCAGTACAATGAGTGGAGCAAGCCAAAGAGGCTAGAGAGTCAGCAACCTTGTTTCCTTCTCTGTAAATGTGAACTATTGAATCTTGTATGGTGAGGAGTCTCCAAATCTCCCTTATATAATGAAGAATGGACCATGGGCATGGAATTTCTTTTTTGGTGATTTGGACTAAGATTTTGGAATCAACATCAATCTGGATTGGCTTGACATCAGTTGTACGGTAGTATTTGATGCCATCCAGGAGAGCTCGAGCCTCAGCTACGAGACTGTTTGCTTTACCATAGTAATGTGAGAAAGCAAGTAAGATAGTGCCATTATGATCCCTTATGGCCCCACTGCCTCCTGAGTCTCCATTTGCTTTGCAGGCACCATCGGTGTTTAACTTGAGTGAGTGAGGGGTCGGGTGGACCCAGGTGACTATCTTCATCTGCAGTTTATAATGTTTTCGGCTGTCGATGCCAAAGTCCCGCAAGATGATTCTTTTGACATTGTCAAGCTCCTTGAGGTTTGTAGTGTCACACGTGTGCTTTACTTGAGCTTTTATGTGGTGGAGCAGTCTGATCTTGGAGATGCTCTTTCCTTCATACTTCGATGCATTCCTCGCTTTCCAGATTTCCCAAATTCCATAGCCAATGACTGCAAGAAGGAATAGTCCGTGGGCAGATTTCAACTGGATATTTCCTGCATTATGATGTATGAAATAGCTCACTGAGTTAGTGTTGATCTTCAGTCCATAGCTCCTGAAGTATGACCAAATATGTTTGGCCAGATCGCTATGAATAAATAGGTGACTAGTTGTTTCCTCACACTGAGTTTTACAGCAGTGACATTTCGAGCACATTTGTACACCCATCCTTTGAATATTTCTATCAGTGGGGAGTGCATTGCGGGCAGTCTTCCAAAGATGGATAGAAATTTTTATTGGTAGCCAACTAGACCAAAGACGGGTCCAAGGAAAAGAATGGTGATTGGCATTATTTGTAGACAGTTCACAGTAGGAGGAGGCCACAGTGCAAGTGCCTGAGTGGGAGAGACTCCAGACCGGGCAGTCAGGATACTGGTTGAGCTGAAAGCTGTGAATAGCTGATTTGATTGAATCTGGGATTTTTCCATCCAGCAGATTGGTATTTGCATTGGATCGGAGAGTGTAGAAATCCTTGACAGCAATTTTGGTATTCTGTATGGTCAATCTAGGAACATACTCTGCCAAACTTGTGCTTCCAATCCAGTTGTCCAGCCAGAAATGTGTGTTGCTACCATTCCCAACTACAACTTTTGTGTGTTTGGAGATAAGGTCTCTGGCCTTCAGCCAACTCCTCCTGGTGAAGCCATTCATATCTTGAATTGGACCTCACTGATATGCTGTTGTCCGATGTATTTTGCCCTGAAGAAAGTGGCCCACAGAGAATTGGTAAATAAGCCCTTCCACAGCATCTTTACCCGCAAAGCAGTGTCCATAACTCTTAATGACATGATGCCAAGACCTCCTTGAGAAATAGGTTTGCAGATAGCTTGCCATGCAATCTAGTGCTTTTTTTTCCATGTATAGAAGAGCCCCAAAAGAAGTTGGCAAATGACTTGTCCAGAAGATCATGGGTGCCTACATGCAGTGGGGAAGAGGATAGAGAGTATAGGGGTATGGAGGATAAGACATGCTTGATGAGAATCAGTTTTGCTCCCTGAGAAAGTAGGCTTGATTTCCAACCTGCAACTCTGTTCTAGATTGAACTTCATATTCCTGCAAAGAAAACCTTTTTCCTTCTGCCAATCATAAGAGGACATCCCAAATATTTATGGGGAAAGGAGTGTCTGAAGAATCCAGTGCAGCTCTGAATTCGATTGGCAACCGAATTTTGGATCTTTGGGTGCAAAAAGAATCCACTTTTGCTGGTATTAATTTGCTGCCCTGAGGAAGTTTCATAAATCTGGAGCACTTTTAATAAGTTTCGGACAGAGTTTATGCAAGCTTTACTAAATAAAAGGGTATCATCTGCAAACAGGAGGTGAGAGATTTGAGGGCAGCGGCTGGGCCCAGCATACCACTCTACTCTACCACTTGAAAAAGCTTCCTTTAAGGATCTGCTTAAGGATTCTTCCGCAATGATGAAAAGAGATGGGGCAAGTGGGTCACCTTGCCTCACTCCCCTTGAGGACTTAAAGAACCCAGCTGTATCACCATTTAACATGACTGAAAACCAGCAATTGCTGATCATCTTTTCAATTAACATAATGAAGGAATTATCAAATCCAAATTTGTGTAGGACTGTGAGTAGAAAATCCCATTCAAGTCTGTCATAGGCTTTTGCCATGTGAAGTTTGAACATGACATTGTGCCCTCTTGTTTTCCTCCCCAAATCATTTGTCAGTTTTTGAGCTAAAGCAATGTTTTCTGAAATTTGCCTCCCCTTCACAAATGCAGACTGCTCCAATGATGTAATCCTTGGGAGAATGGTGGCAAGTCTTTTATTGATAATAGATGAAACTATTTTGTAAAAGAAATTGCAAAGGCTGATAGGTCTGTAGTCAGAAATATCCATTGCATTTTCCATTTTTGGAATGAGTGCTATGAATTGATTATGAATGATAAACTTGTAAATGAAAATGAAGAACTTAAAAAGGAAAACAGTGCTATTTTGATTCAGATATCTCTGCTTGAAGGCAGCATGAAGTTTCTTGAAAAAGAAAATACTTTGTTAAAATCTGAAAATGAAAAATCGAAACATCTAAATACAACCATGTCTAAAAGATTACTTGCTTTTGAAAAAGGAAAAAGTTTGGTTGTTGATGATTGTGAAAAGATGCATGTGCTAGAACAAATGATGGAGAGCTACAAAACCATTAATGCCCAATTGAATGAAAAAGTCATTTCTTATGATAATGAGATCATTTCCTATGAATTGCATATTTCATCACTTGAAAATAAAATTCTTGATCTGAATGCTTCTTTGTGTAAGTTTGTGAATGGGAAAGAAAATTTGAACAAGATATTGGGGACTAAGGTGAATTTTCAAAGAGAGGGGTTGGGCTATAATCCCGTGAACAAAAAGAATTTTGAAAATAAAGTCTATACATCATTTGTCCATAGTTCAAACATTGCCAGCACATTAAATGGGTCTCCAAATCAATCTGCTCCTCAAATAACAAAGAGATCAAATGAAAATCTGAAAAAGAAATAAAACCTGCATCAAAAGGCTAAAAATGTTGTTGGTCTCATGATGAATGCCAAGAAAAATCATGTTGCACTCACACATGCATCCACAAAGAAAATCTCTTATTTTTATTGTGATGAACTTGGTCATATGATGCATGATTGTCTTTTGATGAAATCTGAAGATCTTGAAGCATGCAAGAAAATGAATGGCTTCACAAAGCCAAGAAAGTTTTTGAACACAAAAAGAACTTTTGATAACTCTTATGTTCATGCAAGAAGGCCATTTGAAAGATTTGCTCCATTGAACTGCTTTCATTGTGGAAAGTTCGGTCACAGGATGAACAATTACTTTAATTTGAAAAATGATAACATCACTACAAACCCACAGAAATTCCATGCTCACTCTTACAAGAAAAATCTGAAGGTTTTTGATTATTATCATAATTGTGGTCAGTTTGGACATACCATGTATGATTGCTCCTTAATACATTTTGATGATATGCATGCCCAAAGACTGTGGAAGGCACCCACTAGAGGTGCAACTAACCATCTGGGACCCAAGAAGGTTTGGGTACCCAAAACTATTGAATGAGAACTCTTGTTGCAAGATTGCCTTGAGGCCAAGAGGAAGGCTTAAAGTCGACTTGGCCAGCTCTGGTGTGATGCCTTGGTAAACATGGGCTTGTCCTTGAGTTGATATTGATTTCTTTGAAGAGGCAGTCATGTGTGTTTCATGTGTATCAACCTATGCTACACATGGACAGACCTTGGTTCTTCATGTGCTTAGTCTTGTGCATTATATGCATAGACTTGACTCTTTACATTGTTGGACTAAACTTAAAATTTCTGAACTGAACTTTGAACTCATGTCAACTTGAGTGAATCACTTGTATTGATAGTTGCAACTCATCATACTTACTTGCAGCTCATAGGAGATTGTCTTGTGGAAGAAAAGCACTGAAATTGGCTTTCTCACTTGTATTGAATTGAGATTGATATGAAATTGAGTGTCTGATATTGCAGGTTGAGAGAGAGAGTCCTATGTGATAAAAGGTCTTGAAGTTAGTTTCTTCATATGCATTGGCTTAATATTGACATGAATTGAGATCTTTAAAGTGCAGGTTTAATTATGACCATCAACCCTTGAAATCATGGTAAGAATTCAATGTTTGAATGTATCTCCATATGCCTAGATTGAGTTTAATTCATGTATAGCATTTCTGGGCTCAGATTAACTGTCTTAGGCAGTTTTACATGCTTTCTCAGTCGGTGTCGACACCAGGTGTCGACACCTACACACTGGGTGTGTTTTTTTTTTGTTAAGGGACAGAACTTGCTGAAGTTGGTGTCGAACCTGGCCTGGCAAGTTCCGGAACAGGTCTGTGCTTTGGGTTTCGTAATGCCCATCTTGAGGTCCGATTGGGTTGAGCTTTTACCCCATTACCCTTAGGGTTTCTCTTCATATCCTAGAGGAGTTTTGGAAGGGTTTTGGCATGGGGTTATTGGTCTTTTCATATCCTTATATGGTGCTATTTATAAGATGCAAATTTGGGATTTCAAGGGAACTCCTTTGGCTAATATCGTTCTATTTTTTGCAGGAGAGAAAGAAAGGAGCTCAAGAGGACTTCAACGCTAGATTTGATCTACTTCCATTGGAATTTGGAGCTTCTTGATGAAGAAGATAGCAAGGGGAATAAAGCGAAGAATTTGAGGATGTCAATAAAGGTAACTCAAGGTAAAGGTGAGAAAATAAAGTGTTTGGTTGAAGTTCTTTGGTCTTGATGCCAGTGCCATCTCTTGACAGATAGTGATTATGAAATTTTGAATACCCTTTGGTTACTTTTGACAATGTGGAAAATGAATGCTTGGTTGAAAAGAATTGAAAACTCTGATAAGTATATATGAGAATGTAGCCATTGAATGCCTTTTTTTAAGTGGAATTGCTTGTGTATGTGTGAAACCATCTGAAATTTCTGGTATATCAAAATGTGTTGCCGGAATGGTAGGTTAGACCTATCAAAAAGGCATCACTTTGTGAGAGCTGGGCCTTAGGACCAAAATCTTCGCCTCGTACCAAAATTCAAAAAATTGGATGGTTGGTTCTAGATGAATTTTACACTATCATTCAATGCTCATGTGTTTGCTAAACCCCCGATGTCATATGGGAATGCATTGTATTTTTCTGATCATCATTTCAATGACTACATGGTATATAAAATGGTGACATGTGGAAGGGCAGGTCAAGCCTGTCTGAAAGCTATCACCATGCGTGAGAATGTACATCCGCCCGGTACTATGAATCATCTATACATATGGCATCAAACTTAAATGAATTTTCTGAAATTATGCATTGATTAAGGGGGAGTCTTGCAAGCTGAAAATTTTGAAATTGATGTTTTTCCATTCTCTCAGCATGATGATGTTATTCTGTGGCTGAACATTTTAAGGACTGAAGTTGATCAATATTCCGTGGTCTTTATCAATGTGCTACTCATCCTTTTAGATAAAAGCACAAATGTTTTCAAGAAAAAGTTCACATGTGATGATTTTGATGCTTTGAATGAATTTTCTGAATTCTCATTTCAAAATAAATGGTGTTCTCACATTTAAAAAAAAATTGCATGTCATGCATTAGTTGCATTAGATGCATATAGAGTTGTCATGTGAAATCTAAACTCTTGCATCACATTGCATATTTGCATATCATTTTTTACATCTCATTCACATAATGCTTTTGGAAGATGAAGCTTATTGTGTGTCTTGTTGCATAGTTGGCATTTTCAACATGCATATAGTGCATATTTTTGAAATGCATCATTCTGAACATTTCATGTTGCATAAATGCCAAAATGAATACTTCCAACAATGGCATCATATCTTTGGGGCCAATATTTCAACTACTAAAATTGCATACCTTTTCATTTTAGATTGCATATTGCATATACTCCCATTGTATGCTTGCATGTTATTATATGCTATTCAACCCCTTCCTTGAAACTTCTAAGATCATATACTCCATTGTTAAATAATGTTACATCTGAGTCTTAACAAGTGTGCTTCATGTCAAACTCTCAGGGGGAGCATTTCATGCTTATTGCATTTACATAGGGGGAGCTGCACTATCTTATTTTGAGTTAAATTTTCTCCATACATGTTAAATCAAATTTACACACCTCATGCACTATAATGTGAAATTGAGTGTTATTCATAAGGATATAGGAATTTCATTTCAACACTCTAAAGTAATTTACCTTGTTGCATGAATGATAAAGAGACAATTGAGGAAAAAGATGCCTGCCTCCGCATACAAAATGGATGAAATGAAAGGCAGAGCAATGCTTAGTTTTACTGAGTAAATTGGGCACATGTCACATGAGACGTGATGTGGTTCATTTCTGAAAAGTGTTGACTAAAGTACCTCTGTTCAAAATGAGGTGAAATGGTTCAGTATTCTGAGTAACCGGGGATTCTGGCATGAGCTCCATGTGTCTTCTCATGTAAAAAGGAATTATTTGAACCTGATCATTCTTAGAAAAATTCAGATTGTCAGTGTGAAAATTTCTGATGATAAATTTGATTGAGGCAGAGCGAAGCCTCCAATACGCTACTCTCTAGATTAAAATGCAGTCTGTGCAATTATTATTATGTTTAATTAAAAATCTGGCTATCCATATGGCTAAAATTCATTCTCATGTTACTCACTTACACATGGTATTTTGATTTGATATGTATTCTAAAAATTTGATTAACTGCATGACTTGCTATACGTCTTCTCCTATATATCTGCACACTCCTCTAGGTGTAATCATGAGCACTCTGATCTTACTGACTCAACTGCACTTTTCGTACACCTATCCCTTCACTCTAAATAAAATGGGAGAGCTATATTGCATGTATATATATCTATTTGCCTTTGATCAATCATATTGGATCATTTTACTTGCACTCTACATGTCCATATTGTCTACACTTGTATTTCCAAGTTGTGAAATTAGTTCATGCATATTGTGCATATTGTTTCTCTTTTTAACCCCATTCTCCGTCGGTTCTTGTCAATAAACAACAACAAAAAAATTATGTTTTTGGTTTTGCTGCCATCATGGATTCCCCCTCATGATCCCCATTTCTGATTATGTCAAAGGGGGAGAGAGCATTATAGCATAACATTTTGTCATCATCAAAATGGGGGAGATTGTTCTGTATGTGATTTTGATGCTTACAAAATGACTTTGTTACTTGGCCTTGTGCTTGAATGGTTATTCATGTCTTCATGTGCGTGAACTCCTTATCCTCTTACTATGAAGTTTAAAATGGTTGTGGAGATGATTACAAAATGGTGTTATTGTGATATCATCATGTGGATGCATTTGTGACTCTAGAAGGCTCATATGTGCTTTGATGTTAGCACATTACATATACATTGTATATACACTTGGTGAGATTGTTTTGTACTCAATAAGAAAGCTTTTATGAAAAACATGCTTGGATAAATGTCATATTGAGCCTCATGTTATGCATGTGCACTTCGGTAATGCTAAATGAATGATTGAGATGCAAATACCATTGTTTGCCCCCAAGGTAATGATGTATGGCTCAAAGAGTTTTAATGATGTCAAATGCAATGTTGCTAAATGGCTTAATGATTTAACTTGATTGTTTTGATGAGTTCATGGTTTATGTAATGGGAATGTTCGTGATTCACTGTTGGTTTGAGATAATAATTCCTACATAACTTTGTGTTGAAGTGTTGATATCATTGTCATGTGGAGTTGGTATAATCTCAGCATTTGGACTTGCCGATCCATGGCAAACTTATTGGAGTGATGCTATACTCTTCTGACACACTTGTCAATGGTTTTTGGAAACCCGTGGGTTGAGGAAAACACTGCCACTTGTGTACGTCCTTCACAAGGTCACATTACAAAGTGGTTCGGATTGATAAATATATGCACTCAGTTATAATTGCTGACTTGTGCATAAACTCCTCATGGATGGTCAATGGAGTTCATAAATATATGCCTTTCCATCCGGCAGGTAAGAACATGGTAAAAGCCACAAGGGTAAGATTCCTTTATCATTCATGGATTCATGACTTAATGAGAAATGCATGAGTGGATTTGTACTATGAATGCCAATACAAATCTACCTTTCTTGTGGTATTCTTGCAGGTTAGAAGGATTTCTAATACCTAATTTATAATGGCAAAACCCCGGTGAGGTTGTATGTTTTGTTTCTAGTTCATTGGGCATTTTTGGAATCAAATAGGCTTGGTGTCGACACCTGGTGTCGACACCACACCATTTTCTCAATGTTCTGCACGGCTGAAATTCCATTAGTCAGGAAGCTGGTGTCGACACCTGGTGTCGACACCCCCTTGACTTTGAACTGGCCAGCAGCTTTCTGCTATGGGCCTTGAGCTGGTGTCGACACCTGGTGTCGACACCTGGTGTCGACACCACCTGTGAACTGCTTTAGCCAGCAGCTTTTCTGCTATAGGCCATGTCTTGGTGTCGACACCATCTGTGGATTGAATTGGCCAACAGTTTCCTGCAATGGCCCTGGCCTTGGTGTCGACACCTCTGTGGAGCCGTTTGACTTTCACGTCCACAGCCAAGAAGTCAAAAGAGTCCGGTCCTTCTGCCTCAAATCACTCCTAAATTTGTGGATCTGGTCCCTAAGCTGTCTCTTGACCGTCCCAAACTTATATATACTTCTCCTTGGGTCAAAAACCCCAATCAAGAAGTGAGATCTGAAATATTTTCTCTTGTTCTAACCCTTGTGAGTGCATGGACGCTGTTGCAGCTCTAGGGCTTCTTTCACAACGTTTTGGGCGTGAAGGGGAAAGGAAGAAGGCTCCTTCCAAGTCTCCAAACGATCTGGGTGTAAAAGCTAAAGCAGGGGCATGTGCATTTGCTGGAGGAGGAAGAGAAGGTTGCAAGAGATCATCTCTACGACCTTGAGTGCAGAATGAAGGGCGGTTGTGGCTAGTCTCCACCAACTACTGTTAAGATGGTAGAATCTACAGCGGTAGCTACTTCCACTCCCTGGTTCATAATCTCTAGAGCACCTTTCCACCTTATCTCAAAGCTTGGTTGAAGATGAAGAGGGGGATCTCTAAACCATTCATTTCCATATTCTTGTTAGAGATTAGCTTAAAGTTTGGGCTTATTATTTCTATCTATTCTTTCAGGTGAAGAAGAAAATGAAAGAAGGAAAAGAGGAGCGCCTCGAGGATAGGAAGAAGATGATGTTGAAATCGTGAACATCCATCAACGAGTCAAGGAGAACCAGATTTTGTTGAAGAAGGGGGAGCTTTATTCTTGATGCATCTTTCTAGTTTCCATCTATAGAATTTGTTTGGGGAGTCATAGCATATATATGTCTTCGTTTCATATACATCTGAAAAAATACTTTGTGTGGGTGTTCGGAGAAAGGGTTCTCCGAGTGTTTATGTTGACGTGTGTGCGTCGATTTGTGCGGAGTATATCCGCGTGTGTGCTTGGACGTATTTTGGGGTGTGTTCCCCGTGTGTGGTTGGGAGTTTACTCCCGTGTAGTTGTGTAGGCATCGCCCTACGTGTGTGTGTTGGAGCTTGGCTCTGTGTGTGTGTGGGGATTTATCCCCGGACTATTTTTACAGCAGTGAATCCTCACTGGTTTGATGAGGGGTGGACGTAGGGAGCCCGTCGTGGTCCCGAACCACCTTAAAAATCCACTTGTCTTGTGGTTTGATCTTTGTGATTGTGTGCTTCACTATCTTATCTGTTTATGCAATCGTGTGAGCTCGGTGAGATTGAGTGAATTAAGGTTAAATCTGTTTAGATTAAATTCCTCAATCTTATCAATCTTGTTAATTCTGTTGTGCGCTAGTTTGTGTTTTTAATTGGACATAGTTTTCAGTAGAAGGATCTATTCACCCCCCCTCTAGATCCATGTTCCTGCACTACGGGACCCAACACAACATATCATTTTCCTACCCTTTGCATCTAAAAGGGGTTTAAAATAACACCAACCAGGTGTGTAGCTATTCATGATTTCATCATTTTTATCACAAGGGATTGATACTATACTGCTTTTGTTCTGATCCACTTGGTGTTTGTTCATTTTCTTGCAATGGTAACTAAAGAAAACCCTCTTCATCAGTTCCATTTCCTTTATTTCCATTCCCATTAAAATCCTCGGAGAGTAATTTTCCACAGCGGTCTCTTATTTCAATTTCCATTTCCTTTCCGCATATTTTCATTAAAACCCATAGAGAGCAACTTCCCGCTGGCGGTCTTTCTCGCATCATGTGTTTCTTCCTTTCCCGTGTTGTCGTTCACACATGCATCTCATGCTAAGGTTCTGCCATCTTTTAATATATTCCAAAGCTGTTTCATCATTCTTCTGCTTGGAAGCATATAATTTGGCCACGGTCACTTCTCTTTCAGCAACGTGAAACCGTTCCTGAAACTTCCATTGCATATCTGGCCAGTCATTGATAGATCTAGCCTGTAAGTTAGAATGCCACTCAAAAGCGAGTCCTGTAAGGGAGGACCCGAAGAACTTGAGTAGGTAGGACTCGTCGGTCGCCAGATCGCCCATCACGTTGATGTAGTAGGCTATATGTTCTCTTGGCAAACCTTGTCCGTTAAATTTATCGAACTTTGGCGATTTATTGATGCCCGGAGGCAATCTCTTGGCTGCATGATGGACAGGGTAAAGTATCCTGTACACATCAAAATTAGCATAATCATCATTACCCCTGTAACGCCCGAGAATTTTCTAAGGATTTTTGGATTTAAAATATACCTATATTAATTATTAAATGGGCTATTAATAGAATTATAATGAATTAAATCTAATTATTTAGGCCCTACACTAATCCAAGAGGATTAGGCCCAGATAATAAACCCAATAGGCCCAAGAGATTGTTTTGGACCTTAGCCCATATTCTAAAACCTTAAAACTAGTGTAATCACGGAATTAAGGGATAATTACTCCTTAAAAGATAAATAAGTGGATAATAACATGGATAATATCAAAGAGTTTGAACTAATTTCAAATTCGACGCCCAATGAGGAAAACGGTCTATCGCAAGACCGCATAGCGCTGGTAAACGGTCTAGTAGAAGACCGCTAAGCTTTGTCAGTTCCGTGAGAGAAAGAAAACGTGAAAAGATTAGATTTTTAACATCCAAATCACTTAGGATCGATTCTATCTACTAGTTAGATAAGCCTAGAAGGTTGAAAGATCGAATTGAAAGTCTAATTTGGACTCTAAGTTTGTTTTAATCCTCAAACCCTAGCTAAACCTATAAATAGGTCCCAGATTTGACGTGTGCGACCTTTACTTTTGGCTCACGTGGAACTAAGGTAAGGAGGACGAATTAGAGGTATGTTTCTTCTAGGAACTTGTTTATTATAGTTAGAACTAATTATCCTCCGAATTTTGTTTTAGGGGATCAAGTATACAAGGAGTTAGAGGCTTCCAAAGTTGCTGATCCTACACCAATAACTCAGAAAATAGTGCGGCCGAGCCAAGAAGATCAAGAAAATAGAAGCCTTAAATGAGGTAATTAGAGAGAGGTTATTTAGAACAATTTGTTCCTGTTAGTACCCTTTTCTTACCCTCAAAATTTCATGTCCATAGGTCAAGGGAATCAGGAGATACAAGCGTGTGAAGTTGCTGATTTGGCACAGGAACGTGCAGAACTAGGGCTTACTTCCAGTCTGAAATTGACAATCTAGGAGCATAAACTAAGGTAGGTTATCTCATGAATGGTTCAAACTTTATGTTAGAAGTAAAATCCCTCTAGTTTCATTCGATTTCATGCATTGTATCTTGAGAATTTGATGTTTTCATTAGGACTATGCATCTAGTTTAGTCTTCATGCATGAACTAGCCTTAATGAAGTAAAAGGAAAATCTTCTTGTTAATTACATGAACCTATACATATTGTTGGCTTATCCTTGTTCTATCATGTCATAGAAAGTTTATATATGTTGATTTACAGGCATGATGTGCGTTAGAGTAATATTTTTCTTTAATTATTAATTGGGTTTCTGTAACACGAGAGGAAACGGTCGTCCTGTGGACCGCCAAGAATTCTAGCGGTCGCCCGACAAACCGTTTGGCCCAGTTAAACGGTCGTTCCCTAGACCATTTTCGATTTCTATTTTTTGTAATATTGTTAATCCGAATTTATTGCAGATTTGTCATAATTATTATATGATAAGCCTAGTTAACTAAGTTTTATTCCTGGTTTTAACATTGGTTTCATAGACTTAGTTATATTTACTGTTCATCATAATAGATTCCATGCTTCTATGTACATTTGGTATTATTTTAACTTATGTTAATTTGTGACCAAAACTATATATTCTTGTAATAATTACATGTTTCAAATGATAGAGGATTCATGATTTACTTGATCACTGTTTTATACGATTCTCTCTCTCCTAAGAGTCATTTTCTTAAGTACATGGCACATATCCCGATATGTTGTCATTAGTTACACTTTTGCACATTAAGTACACAATTTTGGACATGATGACCTCTCCTTTGGATATTCCTTCCAACGGACTAGGAAATCTTGTTTCAAGGCCTCCGTAAGATTCCGTGAGCCTGGGATTCCTACTAGGATGCCGAGCTGGTTGTAGCATTAAAACCCATTGTCTAGAACGCACTTTTTTTGGTGTTTTATGCATTCTGGAACTTAGCAGCCATCTGGTTGACCGCCAGAGTCTGCTAGCGGCCATTCACTAGATCGCTAACGGATACTAAACGGCCATCTACTAGACCGCCAGGCTCCAGATGTCCTATTTCCAATGTCGAACTCTATCTTATGAAACGGTCCAAGACTAGACCGCTTGAATTTCTAAACGATCCAGCCTATGACCACTTTCTGTGTCAAACGGTCCTGCACTAGACCATTTGGTTCCTGATTTTATCTAACCCAAGGTTTGATCTTTGGGGTTGATTTTCTTGAGTTCATAGATTTTCTGGACTTTAAACCTATGATAATAAGTCAGTGTAAAGATATGGAAAATGAAAAATATATCGTTATGCTACCAAATTTTCTTTATAGCATAACCTAGTTATTAATTCATTCCTTGAGATCTCTTGTTTTTAATTGAAGCATTCTTATTTTTGGTTACCTTATCATGGAACTTTTGTTGAACTTGTATATTATTGGCCATATTATTGATATAAACGTGGAAGTAGCTTGATTTATACTTGAAGATGCAATTCGAGCATTGATTGTGTTTAAGGACTCTATGCTAGTTCCCTCGGCTGATTGTCAGAAACATACTATAAACCATGTGGTATGATGCTACTGGCGTCGCATTGCGCTGGGAGTACTTTCTCTATAAATAAGTGAAATATCCACGGGGAAATCACATAAATTCACGAAGTATTTGCTATTAAGCGAACAGTACTTTCTTGCTTGACTTTCTAGTGCATAGCCTTCGTGGTTATGAAAAGTACATTCTTGTTACATTCTTGTTCATGAAAAAGGCCAAATTGACATTCTTGTTATATACTTGATTAATCATACTTTCATATCTCAAGCTTGATCATATCATGTTACTTTGGCTTTATTCGCATGTTTCATCGTATCTGCATGATTTATCTTATTCTCTAGAGCTAAAATGCTAATCATTTAAATTTGCCTTCAAGTTGATACGAAGATACCTACTGGGCAAGTGTGCTCATTACCCTACTTTTCAATATTTTTCAGGAAATTCTAGTGAGACGGATTCCGATTACTCAAGTGATGGATCCGAGAACGATTGAAGGATACGTGACTCGTGAGAAGCCTTAGTTATCAATGTCTAGTTGAGTCATGATGTAATTTTTATTTTTCTTGAGTCTAGTGAAAAGATCTTATGTACTTTGGGAATTATTTTATGAAGAAATAAAGTTGAAGGTTTTTAGTGAATTACTTGTGCAATTGCCTTTGTGTGATTATCTTGCGCTCTGATTATATTGCTTGCTCGAGACGTACTAGCCGACTGATCACATTCCTGATTATTTCCGCTGCATAATCTCAGGATGTGAAAACCCCTATCGGCCAGCTTCTTTTCGATCATTTGTTCTATCATCATTTTATTCACCAACGTCGGGTCGACCGGGCCTGGGCAAGAGTGAGCTTGCTGCATCTGAGGTGTCGCCATCGTTTCTTGCGGTGTAGCGGCAGTCCCCTGGTATGGAAAAACTAGGGGTTGTGTTGTAGTGGTATGTTGTTCTTGGAAGGGAGTGCCTCCTGTATAGCCAGGCGCCGGCTGAGATGTGGCTACCTGTGGTAAAACTTTGAAGATTTGGCCATTGTCCCCAGGTGTCTCGGGAGGGGCTTCGGCCTGCTTGGATGTAGATGCACGTGCACTCTTCTGATTCAGCTACTTCTTCAATATTTCAATCTCCTGCGGACATTCCTACAGCGGCATCAGTACAGCGGGGTCATGCACAGAGGGACTGAGGGTACCACCTCTTTCCTCAGCTGGGATTTCTTCAGATGATGTGGATGACCTTCCGCCATCATCTTTAGCTGTGATTACATTGACGGTCACGACCACCACAGTCTCATCTGGGCTGGTTTCTTCGGCGAGGGTCCAAAGCGCCTCGCCTAGCTGACTTGGAGCTTGGGGTCAAGCCTGCTTGGGCACCTGAATATGCTTAAATCAGGTTGGCTTTGGAGCCAACCCTCCCTTTGATTTGGACTCGAAGCGGTCCGATTTCTCTTGGGCCAGTGCTTGGAAGGAGTTGTGCACTGGCACCGTTGGAATTGCCCTATCGGAAGTGATCTTGGCCTGTCGGCCATTCAGAAATACTCGGATGCCTCCGATCATGACGGACTTGCCTGAGGTGGAGAGCCGACCTTGCAGCGTATCGACATTCTTCTTGGCCACCCGCCTGGCAGTCGGTGTTCGCCTCCTTTGGGTATCAACGTGGTAGACGTAGCAGCCTGATAGCCACAAACTCGTCGTTGAAAAGCCGTGCCACAATTTCAAAATATTTTACCACACTCACTCACTTAAACGATTTAGAAATTCGAGTAAAATGGTGAGAACGGGTCGATCCCACGAGGAGGAAGAGACATTTATTAAGTTGAAAAACTTCTTGTAATTTTTTTTAGCAAATCATGGAGTGAGTATGATAAAGTAAAAACTTAAAATTGCTTGAAATAAAATCTAACTAAAGAACGTTGGAGGGTTGAAGAAGAGAAAATGGGTAGAGAAAGAGACGAAGAGAAAGAAATAAAATTGCACAAAATGAAACTTATATTGCTATGAATTGAAAAGTACAATATCTACAAAAATAGAGATGACAACCAATGTAAAATAAGATAAAAGTGAAGAAACTAGAGCCATGAAAGGATGATGAACGCCGTCGTCTCCTCCTCGCCGAGCCTTGGAGAGGATCGCTCCGCCTTGAAGGAGATCGCCGGGGAAAGAGGTGGATGAAGAAGCCGTCGTCGTCCACGTCACGAGCCTTGGAACGTCGCCCGCCTTGATGTGCACACCGCCGTAAAAGGAGAGTTGTGTAGGATAAGCTTTGGAGAGAAATATAGAGAGGAATGTGGAAGGGTTTGTGTGGAGATGAAGAAGGAAGAAGATGAGAGAGTAAAATAGAAATACTAAAAATAGAGTAAGAATGAAATTAAAATAACTTTGAAACCAAGATGAATTAGAGGATGACGAAGAAGACGAAGTTGAAGAGGAAGAAAATAGGAAGAACTTTTATGAAGGGCGCAGAGAGAGAAAATATGAGGAAGAGGGTGAAATTGGAGGAAGAAAGGGGGTGGTGTCTGTGGGTGAACAGTAAAATCTAAGGATAAAATGTTGAAAAGTGAATGATAACTCTAAAACTAGAGAGAATTAGCGAATTGTAAAGAAGAATACATTGTAGAGAACATAAAACTAAAGAACTTTTATGAAGAAAGTAAGAGCAGAAGAGGAACATAAACGGGATAAATAAGAGGAAGAACGGAGAGAAATACTGGTTCGCAGATGAATAGTATAGCACAGTAAAAACTGAAGAAGTTGTAGAGCATTAAAAATTGAAGAACTTTTATGAAGAATACAAGAGGAGAAAATGAACAGAAGGGGGAGAAATCGGTGACCTAAGATGTGAGAGGGAGAGGGAGAGTGAAAAAATGCCAAAAGAAGAAGTCCCATTTCTCCTCCTTGACATGGGCTATTTATAGGAAAAATTGGGTCAATAGAGGGTGAAGATTGTATCAAAAGGAGATGGATGGCTGAAATTTAGGTAGAAGATGATACATGGGGAAAAGAAAAAGGAGGTGGGCACCCCCTCCTTGGGCTTTGGGCAACCCCTTCTCAAGACTCATCATTTCTCTCCTTTATTTCAAACTTTGAATTCTCTTTTCCCTCCAACCAAAATATGTCCTTCTTCTCCTCTATTTCAAACTTTAAATTTTCTTTTCCCTCCAACCAAAATATTTTGAATTCTTTTTTCCTCCAACAAAAATATGGGCTTCTTTGTTTGACTTGGTCAAAGTGGTGATGACATTTTTACCCCCGACTTCTCTTACAATTACCTTAAGTGTCCTGCACACACATAATTATAGTTTAATCCATCAAAATTATCTTAATGTGTACAAATGCTTATGATTATGCAATGGAGAATTAATGCTCATGACTCTCAACTCCATTGTATTAAATGAGATCACCAATTTAATTAATTTACGTGAAAGGTCCAATCTTCATGCGAAGTTGAGATTAACGATATAACATGCATAATTGTCTAATTATATGCACATAAAATGGTGTACATGCGATAAATTATCATAGATAATGGACACTTATCACACCCCCTAACTTACTCATTATTAGTCCCTTGGCAATGCAAATAAATTAAAATTTAGGACTAACAAGAGTTTGTAAAATTCATGCTCTCATATCCAATTCTCCCTTCATAGAATCAACCAAAGATTAAGAATTTGGAATCATTAATGCACACTAGCCTTATGTAGGAACTTAATAGTACATGATCAAGAATTCAAATCAAAGCTCAATAGCACTTGTGCATGTGTAACTACCAAATCCACAGCTTAGACAATTGCATCCCCCATTCGCTATTCCAAACAAATGTCTTTCAACCCTGCACCTCTTAGATCATAGCATTAAGTATATCAGCTTTTTGTCTGCCTTATTGCTTTGTCCCTTTGGGATCTTTTATATCACACATGATGCTGCACTACCATTCGCTGCTCAACGTGAACCTCGACTCTTGCCTTAGGAGAAGCAGGCCTGGTTTTACATATCAAGGTTCCCTTTTTCGTTTTACGCGAACCTCAACACGTCTTAGGTGAAGTAGGCTGGGTTACTAAGATTGGGGACATTTTTTATGGTATTTTTTTTCTTTCTCTCTTTTTTTCTTTTTTTTTCATAGTGCCACTGCGCTTATTTGATAGATAATTTGGCAGAAAGCTTTGTAAAAAGATCTCTTTTCATAAGAAGTGCAGAATATCAGACAACATATCCAAAATAGCAGAGGGCTTATTGTAGACACGCCAAAATTGACATTATTTTGAGTATATTTCATATCGCTCTGCGATGCCCCATTTGACCCTCAAATCAGCTTATTTGAGTGGTTTTTCCCACTTTTCTTGAATTTCTCCTATTTTTCCCCATTTTATCTCATTTTCCTATTTTTCGGATTTTCTTGGGCATTTATCTCTATTTTCTGAATTCACGCCCTCATCAGGGGCGTGTTTTTGAAACACGCCCTGGTATAGGGCGTTTCTTTCCCATTTTATCTATTTCTCCCCCTTCTATCTATTTTATGAATTTTATGAATTCACGACTTGGGTAAGGGCGTGTTTCTCTTAAAACATGACTTCACCTAAGACGTTTCTTAAAGAAAGGACGCCCACCTTAGGGCGTTAATTCTTTTGGTTTGACCGACTTCCCCATTTGAGCTCTTGAAATTAACGCCCTTCCCAGGGACGCTGTTTTTGAAAAGTGGCTTTGTTTAAGGCGTGTTTTACATTTTTCAAATATGGGGAGTTTTTATTGCTAAATTTGGTTCTTGAGAAACGCCCTTGTGCAGGGCGTGTTTTTGAGAAACGCCCTATGGTAGGTCGTCAATTCTTAAATTAACGCCCTGACCTAAGGCGTGTTTCACCTTCTGGCTTCGCAGCCCTTTCCCCAGAGAGTCCTTGCCTCGTTAGACTCCTCCTCTATTTGGGCTCTTGCTGTTCTTATCCATTCCTCCTTTAATCTCTTCCCTTCTTATCACCTTTTCCTAACCTATTAATAGAGGCTCTCGCCTCTGTTAAGGGGTTGGTTCCGATAATTTTTATTCTCCCCTGCGTTCTTCTTCTTTTTTCTTCTTTCCCCTTTCTTCTGTCTTCTACGTGTCTCCTTCTTTTTCTATTTCTTCTTCTGATTCTTCTTCTCCTTCTTCCGTATCCTCCATTCTTCTTCTTCTTATTTTTCTTCTTCTACTTCTGTTTCCTCCCTCTTTTCTTCTGTTGTCTTCTTTTCTTTTTACAGGAACCGAAGGTGCTTGGCTAAGGGAAGGCTTCTTCACATCAAGCTTCATCCTTTGAAGGCTTCCTCCCATCGAGCATTCAAGCCAAAGAAGCCACCCAAACAAGATTTTTCTATCTTATCTCCCCTTATTTGTATTTTTCATTAAGTCATGCATGCATCATTGTCATTGATTTTCCTCAACTATCATATTGAGATCTCTCCTTAGTGCAACTCTTGCACTCTTTCCCCCTATTTTTATTCATATTTTTCATATCATTCACATCATATCTCCCATACCCTTTTGCATAGGGGTTTAAGGGCAATCCCCTTAAGGTGTGTTCTTGCACATGCTTTCATGCTCATATATTTTTATTGAATTTGATGCTACACTCACCATGTTCTAATCCATATTTTTATTGGTGTTTGTCTTTTTTTTGCAAGGGTAATTAATTGAAGAACTCTCTTCGTCGGCCGGCCGATTTGAAGAGAAAGGAAGCACTCACATCCCCGCGTTTCAAGAGGTATTTTGCGATCATCTCCCCATATTATTTTCCACTTGAGACCCTCGCGTCTCTGGCGATCACACACACTCCCCTTGTGCACCTCGTGCATGTTTTTCTCCACATTATTGATTATTGCTTTTTATTCTTAATATTTTCCTTAAGTGGATTTTTAAAGAGATCTACAAATTGGCGATCACGGTGGGACTCCTTTGTGTTCTTCTTTCATTACCCCTTTCCCCTTAGGCACCCGCGTGTGCCATCTCCCCTATTGCACCCTCGGTGCGTCTCCTTTTGTGCCCCTCGGGCACCCTCCATTTGGCTTTGCATTCTTCCCTAAGTGATTTGCCATTTTGTTGTCATTTCCTTAGAATCTCCACTTATTTAAAATTTCTTGATGAGCATGTTTATATCTTATACTTATTGATTGCCTGCTGTGGTTGTGAGTGTGCCTTTCTAGTACTTCTGGCCGTCGGGCTTTCCTGAGGAATTAACGCCTCTGTCAGAGGCGCTTTTTGAATTCACGCCCTAACCCAGGGCGTCGTCGTCATATGTTACGCCCTCTGACAGGGCGTTTTCCAGTATATTCCCTGATTTTCCTGATTTTATTGAGCTGCTTGGTGAAGTCACGCCCGTTGCAAGGGCGTCTTTATCTTTATTAGCGCCTCACTTAAAGGCGTGTTATTGGATTTGACGCCCGCTGGAAAGGGCGTCCTTTTATTTCTAACGCCTCACTCTAAGGCGCGTTTTACCCCTGCCCTGGGCCCCTCGCTTTGATTCACGACAGTCACACCGTCGTGTCCTTTTTTAGTAGCGCCCCCTTCCAGGGCGTGTTTTTACTGTTGGTTTACAGAGCCCTCCCGGCTGTGATTTTTCATCATGATTCATGCTTATCCTTATTGATTGATCATTTGCTGTGATTAGCTTGATTTTCCCTGCTACATTCATATTTGCATTTGGTTTGAGAATCCCCTCCTCTTCATTAGGATCCACACACCCTCTTGGAATCGGGACGACCCTCCATTGAGCATTCCATCTCTTTGGACTGGAAATCCCTTTTCCAAGCCTCCATAAGCCCCCGCACCCGTGGATTCCCTCACGGACGCCGGGCAGGTTGTACCCTTTTGAAGTCCCGATATAGTGGCCTAATACGGGTGAGTGAGAGTTCCTAGTTGGCATTGGAGTTCAACTCATATTGAAACTAGGTTCCCCCCCCTTGTGTGAATCATTCAAACTTTATTAAAATTCATTAATTCACCAAGGATTAAACAATAAAAATCACGGTAACCATTCCAACTTGTGTGCTTCTTTGCAATTATTGAGAACTTTGATTATATAATGGCTTACCATGATAGAAACATGTTCAATTCAATTAATGAGGATGCACAACCTAGCACTTCATATCCTCAATTTCAACATGTTAATCATCATCATTCTCACCATTCTTTCAAGGGACCACGTCCTTATTCTCATGGTCATGCCCGACCCATGGGCAATGTCCATCCTCATGGTCCCCCTACTCAAGTTCGAGCCACTATTCCTACGGGACCGTCTCCTCCCAATGATGAGAAGGTCTCTCAAATCTTGCATGCATTAGATCATCTTACCCCTCAACAGATCCAAGCCCTTAAGGCTGCCGTTGAGGGTACATCTCTTGCATCTCCCCCTCCTTCCAATTCTATTCGGGTGGCCCATCACCCACCTCCTTCCAATTCTATTCGGGTGGCCCATCACCCATCTCCCTCCAATTCTATTCGGGTGGCCCATCACCCATCTCCTCCTCCTTCTATTCCTATACGGGTGGCCCATCACCCACCTCCTCCTTCCAATCATATTCGGGTAGCCCATTACCCATCTCCTCCTGTTCATTCTACTCGGGTGGTCCGACACCCGCCTCCTTCTATTCCTCCTCCAACACGGCCCCGAGGCCCATTTACTCCTTGCAATCCGTTCCGTCCGGGTTCTTTTACGGGTCGTCCCGTCAACTCCCCTCCACGGCCTTTTTATACGACCCCTCCTCCTTCAATGCCCTGCCAACCTTCTGTTGCCCAAGTTACACCCCTCCAGCAAACTCTCCTCGATAAGATTACTTTGATGGAGGAACAAATAAAGAGGGTCACGGCTCCTCCTACTCCAGTCAATCCTCTCCATGTCGCTTTGGACGACATTACAAGAATGGAGAGAGAATGGAAAGATAGGATGGACGACTACGGCGTTGATATTCCAAGTGAGCAAGAACCGACATTTGAAGAATCTGAGGCAATATACGATGATGAAGATGTGCAGGCACCCCTTCCGAGTTTCCTTAATTTCCCGCTCCCTCCACTTTCATTCGATGAACCTCCTGCTCAGGATGAAACCATCCCCGATCCAATCCCTATTTATGAGACTAACTGGTGTTACGATGATGGGTCGATACTCCAATCACCCACACCGCCACATTGTAAGTCTCCTCCTATCCTTGACACCGCATACATTACACCTCCTCCAGTTACACCATTAACCTCCGCAACACTGGCCTCCCCTAAACCTTCCATTAAACCTCCACCAATTACACCTCCACTCCTTAAGCCATCTACCTCCACACCATTAGCCTCCATCGAACCCACCATTAAACCTTCCCCAATTAACCTCCCATTACCGCCACCTCGGCCTTCTATTATCCCTTTAAAACCCACTTTGCTTATTCCTCCACCATATAACCTTACGCCTTTACCCATGGTTAGTCCTGAGCAGGATCCACCACTTGTTGCACCCGAGCCCATCCCGACTGCTTCCGAGCAAGGGGAGAAGCTCGACGTGTTTGAACCTCCGCCCCCATTCACCCATTTGCCAACACTTTCCATTATAACTCCACCATCCACGGAGCCTTCCGCCTTCGCCTCACCTCCCTTTGTTACTCGGAAGGGGCGTGCTTCTGCAGCTACTTGCGCCAAGGATAAGCAAGAGCCGGGCAAGAAAACTTTGGCCACGGCCGTGCCATTCAAGATGCAAGAATTCATTTGCCGGATGCCAATCCGGGTTATTGTGCCAATCTCGGCCGAAGAAGTCAAGTCGCCGCCATGCCGGGCATTGATGCCGTTTAAGGGTCGGGCAGGGCACCCCTTGTTCCAATTTCCGAATTCCGAATTCATTACTCCTTACAAGGGGCGAATGCCCATTTTATTCAACATTCCATATTCATCACCACATTCAATGGGCAACTCGATGCTTCATGTTCCAACTCTACGACTCCCTCACCTTATTGATTTTCGCTTTCCAAGGGGGTTGTCATTTATTGAAGCTTCGTTTATTGGGCCAATTGGTCATACATGTTCACTGCCGTGGAGGGGCAATTATCTTAAGGGGCCGTCCCCTATTTCTCCCACTCTTGTTCATTCAACTTCATCCACATCTATTTCTATCACCTTTTCTTCATGGGCCACTCGAAGGGTAAAAAGGAAGATCTCATCCTTTCACCCTTCACATTATTCATCTTCTTTGCATCTCCTTGCATTCACGCATTTCAAGCATTCATCGCATCCATCCCATTGCATGCATTTGCACCTCCTGCTTCCCGGGTTTCCAAACCCGTATCTTCCCCGCCTTCCGGCACCGCCGGATATTCAGCATTTCCCATCTTATCCATATTCATCCTTTTATCCACTCCCCTTGGGGCATCGCGTCCCCCTTCCTGCTATTTCCCTGGAACCACCAGGAATTTTATCCCTCCTCTTTGGGCATCTCACCCTTTCTGATTCTATTTCTCCGGAACCTCCGGACCTTTCTCTCGGGCACGATACCCCTTTCCATCTTCTCCTTACTGATTTCATCCCTCCGGAACCTCCGGATTCTTCCCTTGTCCTTTCAGGGCATCGCGCCCCTTTCCATCTTCTCCCTCCTGATTTCATTCCTCCGGAACCTCCGGATTCTCTGTCTTATTCTCTCTATCATCTCCCAGGGCATCGCGACCCTCCTGATTTCATTCCTCCAGAACCTCCGGACCTTCCATATTTCCTTCAATTCATCTTCTTGCTCCTCCGGGACTTCATATCTTTTATTCTCTTCTTCCTGTTCCGTCACCTTTTTCATCATCTTTTTCCCTATTTCTCCCCAGGGCATCGCATCCCTTCTTTTGTCATCCCTCCGGAGCCTCCGGATTCCTCCTATCATGATTCTCCTCCTCCACCTCCGGACCCTCCGGATCCGCCTCTTTCCATCTATCAATTCCTTCTTCTAATTCCTCCTGATCATGGGTCCGACCCAACTTCTTCCACATCCACTGCCTTGGGCATTTGCCCTTTCTCCCATTGTTTTAGAGGCTTTAGTCCTCACTCCACCTCCTACTTTTCCGCTTCTTTTGTAAACTGTTCCTTGTAATCAGGGTCTCCGCGCCTTAATAAGGGAGTTCTAGCCCTTATCTCTTTTCCTTCTCCCCTTATTTCGTCTGAGTCTGGTTTGAGCACCATTCCGTCTTGTTAAGCCACTTTCAATCCTTTGCTTCCAATCTTTTTTTCTGCTAAAGAGGACAAATCCCATGATGATCACCTCTAGCAGCAGCTGCTTCAACAAAGGTTGCAAGGTAACATGTTGGCATAAATAAGCATTTTTATAATATCATCTCCCCATTTCTTCACGCATGATTTTCAAAAGAAAGTGCTTCTTAACGAGATTAAGAGTGGTGTTTTAAACCTTTATCTTAGGCTTTTGTTTAATTAAATCACTCTCAAAAGAGTCTTTAGGCTTGCTATGCAGCACCTTTGGTTAATAAGAACCCCGTGCTGGGAATTCGACATTCTCTCCCCGCTTGTTAAGGGCAACCCTTAGCTGGGCATTTCACACACTTCACGGCGTCCTTAGCCGGCTCTTTGGTTAGACACCGTTGCTACTTTGGCCATGCCATGAGTATTCCTGAAAGTCTTTTCTCTTCTCAGCCGCATGCAGGGGCAAGAGGTTGACGGATGAGATGACCAACCTAGGTAATCCCCAATACGAGAGGAGTCTCAAATAGGGGCAGTCTTGACCCAAAATCAATATGAGTTTTCATGATATACATTTCGCCAAAAGGGCTATTATGAAAATCAAGTCAAAATTTCGATAAAAGCAAAAGTATGAATTATGGCATGTCAAGAGTGGCAAAGTCCCCGCAGGGAAAACCCTGGTCGTATGCATGTCAAGGGTCTAAAAAATTAAAGGCACAAAGCCCCGGCACAACAGACTGCCTCTTTGAAGGGAACACCTTGGAAGGCATTCAAGTCCCGATATCTCCCATCCTGCACAAAGTTTATTCCCAATTATTCTTCTCTTCTCCCTCCAAGACCGAATGTTTCTCGGGTATGGCCTCGGTAGGGGCACCATTGATCAAAGACGGTCGGTTATAGGATGTCACTTTCAAATGCACGCCCAGCTTTGGGCAGTTTCCTTAGCGAAAAAGGGAAGGAGCAAGGACCCCTAGCCAGTGGTTCAAAACACCCTTTGATGCTGCATTAGCTATGTCTAAACCAAAATCTCCACAAAAAAATTTGAATATTTCCAAAATCTCCACAAAAAAATTCAAATATTTTCCAAAATCTCCACAAAAACTTGAATATTTTAAAAATCTCTGTAAAATTTCAAATATTTTCAAAACCCATAAAAATTTGCATATTCCAAAACCCATAAAAATTTGCATATTCCAAAATCCAAAAATTTTGCATTGTATTTTCTGATGGTGTTTTGCAGGAACAGCTTTCCAAGGACCAGAAGCACGGGATGAGTCCTCCCTCCCCTTATTGCTATCAATCTATTGATTCTCTCCCGATATTTTCATGGCATGCCACCCAGGGGCATTTTGATTGTCATCTCCCTATTATATCTCCTGATTATCTCATGATTATTCATCTCCAAATCTTTTTAAATTAACTCCTGCTAATTTCATCTGATCACTCCGCCGATGGGCATTATATCAGATCTTGATCATTCACCTCCAAATTTTGATTAGCCAAGTTGTCATCCTCATGACGAAACAACAAACAATGATGATTTGCAATACCATGATTTAACTTGTGCTATTCATGCCGTATACATGTTATTGATGCTTTGATTCATGCTATGATTGCCATGCTTAAATGCCTTATTCATTGTTTGTTATACTTTTTATATCTTGGCTAATGAATTTTGAGCGCAGGATAAGAAGCTCTTGGTCCCGCCGACTGGCATCATCATCAAAGCCCCACGGTGCCCGCACCTCATCTCTCAGTTCCCCCCATACTTATTGCTTCACCATCTCCCTGTATGCATTCTACTTATGTTACATATGTTACTAGATTACATCAAGGACCTTGTGACTTTGATAAATCTGGAATTTGAGTTCCCCTTCATCAAAAACGATGACGATTCCAGAGGCATCTTAGTCATACGGATAGGCCGTTGAGCCGTCCAAGACTGGGGACGATGGTTCCCTCTTTGCGAGTTGGTGCGCGGATAAACGGGCTTCGGCTTAGTATCAGCTCGCAGAATTGGTTTCTTGACCCAGTCTGGGCAGTTTAACAATATTATCCTTGATTATATTATATTTTTATTTGATTTAATTTTTTCCTTTAGCCCAGCATGCATTCATGTAGGACTTTGAAACAATTGTTGAAAAATCATTCTGATAAGCTGATGTTGAGAGTTGAATTGATCTTAATCTTTCCCGATATGAGATTTTCATTGCCGAATTGAGTCCTCAGTTCGTTTTGTCGCTGTTTTGGGTCTTTTCTCGAGAGCTCCTTGTTTGGATTTTTATCATCTTATTGTCCAACTTTCCCCTTGATCCACCTTGGCTGCAGCACGTCCACATTGGCTGGTAACCGCTCCCCAATGGTGAAATCTACAGGTTTGTGACCTGGGGTACTTCCACCGCGCTGGAAGTTGATCATTTTATTTTATCTCCTTCGTGCACCGCCTGCACATCTCCCCCTTTTATCCAAACATTGTTGATTTCGTTGGATTTTCCCGAGATTTGCTTCATCTCGTGCTTTTGATTTGATTCTCATCAAGTGATGTTGATTGCGTGTCTCATCACACCTTGGCATCTACTTTTCAGTTTGCTACGCTCCCTTGCAAAGCAGACGCCAAGGCGGGGCAGCTGTAGACACGCCAAAATTGACGTCATTTTGAGTATATTTCATATCGCTCTGCGATGCCCCATTTGACCCTCAAATCAGCTTATTTGAGTGGTTTTCCCACTTTTCTTGAATTTCTCCTATTTTTCCCCATTTTATCTCATTTTCCTATTTTTTCAGATTTCTTGGGCATTTATCTCTATTTTCTGAATTCACGCCCTCATCAGGGGCGTGTTTTTGAAACACGCCCTGGTCTAGGGCGTTTCTTTCCCATTTTATCTATTTCTCCCCATTCTATCTATTTTATGAATTTTATGAATTCACGACTTGGGTAAGGGCGTGTTTCTCTTAAAACATGACTTCACCTAAGGCGTTTCTTAAAGAAAGGACGCCCACCTTAGGGCGTTAATTCTTTTGGTTTGACCAACTTCCCCATTTGAGCTCTTGAAATTAACGCCCTTCCCAGGGACGCTTTTTTGAAAAGTGGCTTTGTTTAAGGCGTGTTTAACATTTTTCAAATATGGGGAGTTTTTATTGCTAAATTTGGTTTTTGAGAAACGCCCTTGTGCAGGGCGTGTTTTTGAGAAACGCCCTAGTGTAGGTCGTCAATTCTGAAATTGACGCCCTTACCTAAGGCGTGTTTCTTCTTCCGGCTTCGCAGCCCTATCCCCAGAGAGTCCTTGCTTCATTAGATGTCTACCTATTTTTGGGCTCTTGCCCGTTCCAATCCTTTCCCCCTTGGACTCTTGCCTCTTTATCACCTTTTCTATCTTATTAATAGAGGCTCTCGCCTCTGTTAATAGGTTGGACACTCGATCCCCTTCTTCCTCTTCCTCCCACGTATCTACCTTTTCCCTTTTTTTTCTGTTTGCTTTCTTTTTTTTTCTCTTGTTTTGTGCTCACAGGTTGCTGTTGGCTAAGGAAGGAATGCCCGCGCGCATCAATCTCCATTTTTTAAAGCTTCTTCCCCATTGAATATCAAGGCCACAAGCAACAGAAGCAACAGGCTCCTTCTATTTTATTTTTATTCTCCTTTTGCTATTCGTTAACATGCATGCATAATATACATGTTTTCTTCTCAACCACGTTGAGGCTTTCCCCATAGTGCAATCCCTTGCACATCTCCCTATTTCATTTACATTCATTCATATCATCATATATCTACCACCCTCTTTGTATAGGGGTTTAAGGGCCACCCCCTTAAGGTGTGTTCATAATCAATTTTCATGCTCATCTATCTAAGAATTTGATGCTACACTCACCTTTATTCTAATCCATATCTTTTTGGTGTTGTTGTCTTTGTTTTGCAAGGGTAATAAAAGTGAAGAACTCTCTTCATCGGCCGGCCGATTTGAAGAGAAAGGAAGCACTCACATCCCCCGCATATTTGAGGTATTTTGCGATCATCTCCCCATATTATTTTCCACTTGAGACCCTCGTGTCTCTGGCGATCACACACACTCCCCTTGTGCACCTCGTGCATGTTTTTCTCCACATTATTGATTATTGCTTTTTATTCTTAATATTTTCCTTAAGTGGATTTTTAAAGAGATCTACACTCACCTCCTTGATAAATAATAATGCAGTGATTTTATTCATATATGATACATGTCATATATTAAGGGGGAGGATTTGATTCCGACTATGCATACATTTAGGGGGAGTCATAGCTATGTCTTATCGAATTCATTTTATACATGCAAAATAGAAATTTACCCTCACACTCTTGCACACAATGAATTTAATAACTTTCATTGATATGAATTTAAGAAATTCCTTTCGACACTTTAAAGAGAACTTGAATCTCTACATGGATATTAAAGAGTAATCGTGAGGAAAAAGCTGCCTACCCCACAAAAATTGAATAAGTGGAACATGGATCTGAGTAACCGGGAATCCCCCCTGAAACAAAGGAGGAAACTCGTGTCGAAAGGAGAAACAAATCTATATGTGTGATAAATCCAAGTAGCGGGGAATCCCCATTGCGACACATGAGGAAACTCGCGCCGAAAGGTGAAGTCTATTAAAAGAAACAAAATAGGGGTTGTGCGAAGCTACCGATAGTCGAAAATCTAAAGTGAAAATGTAGAGAGGAGATTACCTTCTAGTATTCTTTAGAAAATCTGAAAATCCATATATTTTGAAGCTCATTATTCATTACATCACATTTCACATGGGTATTTTTGAGATGTATGTATTCTATGAATTTACCTACATTCATGGTTTATGTAGTACGTCTACCTGTGTACGCACAAATCTCTTAGTTATGCTTCATGTCTTACATTCTTGAATTTGAATCACATGCTCATTTCTTAACCCGTGCCTCATTTAGGGGGTGTTACTATATGTAATATTTGTATGCATGACGATTGTGCTTGTGTGCTTGCATGTTCATGCATTCCCCTTGAGTCTAATTCTGAGCATAAACCTTGCATTTGAAGGAAAGAAGTCATCATGTGCACAGCTTCATATCTTGCATGATTAGCATTCACATAGTGTATTTTCATTGCATTTGAAAGATGAAGCTCATCATGTGTATATTTGCATATTTGGCATTTTCAGCATGCATATAGTTCACACATGATATCATCTTGAGCAATTCATACTTTTCAACAATTGGTATAGTTCATTTGAACAAATCATGTTGCATGAATGCTGAAATGAGTTCTTCCAACTTTTGTTATCACATCTTTGGGCCAATTTCCTCAAGAATGGCAATTGCAAATCTTTGGGCCTTTGATTTGACTCTAACAATTGGTATCAGCCAATTTGACCACCAATTAGCATCTGAACAACATTTGGTATCATATTTTTAGGCCGTTGATTAGCATCACTTGATATTTACATTGATATCATATCTTTTGGCCTAACACGTTCATATCATGTCACATAACCCCATATTTTTTTGTAGATGACAAAAAGGGGGAGAATGTTTGTGTGTGCTCAATGTCTTATGAATGTTATTATTTTGGGGAGAATTGGAGAATTGATGTATGTGCTCAATGTTCAGTTAATTCTTGGTCTTTCATAAGATGTTTACAATACTACACTATCACACACATTATTTTGTCATCATCAAAAAGGGGGAGATTGTTACATCCCCTAGTTGGTGTTTGGTTCCAATGATATCAAAACGATTGTGTTTGTGTATGTATGTGTTTCATTGAGCAACATGTGTATATTGTGATTGATGAGTTGAAAGATGGATTCAATGTTCACTGTTGAAAGTCATATGAACCCATGGTGTTTAAGGAACTAATGCTATATTTATATTAGTTTGTAGGAACATAAATCCATGGCTCATACTTGGAATCTAAAGGAGTCCATCAATGAAGCTCCTCTTCAAAAAGGGAGTTAACTCTTTGCATTTGGCACAATTGTCAACACTTGTGTGATGAAGCATTTTTTTGTTGAAGATTTGGTTGTCTTGTGATTGAATGGTTCAAAGATGATTTTTAAACCCTCTCATGTCAAGTGGATGATGGTAATATCTAACCATTTTTTATGCTAAGTTCTGGGTTATTTTCATGAACATCTTTCATGAGGTTGCATCACATTGGAAGTGTTTTATGCATCTTTGAAATGAGGTTTGTGGGCTTTTTAATGTGCTTAATCTATTCTCTTAAATCTTTTTGAAATGTGGTTTAAATGGTCTTAATACTTTGTTGAATTCATGGCAATTAATTATTGATTTTTGGGAATTTTTCTGGCGCTTAAACGGGGTAAAATTCTAAGTTTTTGGACCCTTCAGGGAAGGGGTCGACCCTTAGGGTCGACCCCCCTGGGCTGAGAGATCAGCCACCTGCATGGGTCGACCCCTGGGGTCGACCCCTGAGTCCCAGAATTAATTCTGGGCATCGGGTGGTGTCTGTTTGGCCGAGGGTCGACCCCAAGGGTCGACCCTTCCGGAACAGGATTTCCGGGAGACTTTAAAACCCAATGAAAACCCTTCTAAACTTTACCAAACTACCCCTTATTGGTTCCTAAACATATTAGGGGGTTTCTAACATGTATTGGGAGGGTTTTATGTGTCTTTTGTCCACTCCTCTATATATATGAATGTGAACTCCGAATTTGTGTGATGAGAAGCCCTAATGCATTTTGTTCTATCTTGTAGGTGGAGAAAAGGGGCAAAGCAACCAAGGAGCTCTTGAGGAAGGGTTATCATCTACATCCATGAAGATTTGGAGCTCGTGGTAGAAGAAGAAAAGAAGCGTCTCAAAGAGAGGAACAAGAGGATGCCAAAATCACCATCATTCGACAACGAACCAAGAGGAACCGAAAGAATCGAAGAAGGGGGAGCTCTCTACATGCTATATCTTCTTCATTTTAGTCTTTAGACTTTGTTTGGGATTCATTGTATCTATTTGTCTAGGCTTTATACATTTTTGAAGGAATATTGTGTGTGGGTGTTCGGAGAAAGGGGTTGTCCGAGTGGTTTATGTTGACGCATGTGCATCGTGTGGTGCGGAGCATATCCGCGTGTGTGCTTAGGCATATTGTGGGGTGTGTTCCCCGTGTGTGGTTGGGAGTTTACTCCCGTGTGGTTCCGTAGGCGTCGCCCTACGCATGTGTGTTGGTGTTTTACTCCGTGTGTGTGTGGGGATTTATCCCCGTGTGTGTATTGGAGCGTCGTCTCCGTGTTGGGGATTTATCCCCGAGTGAAGCCTCACCGAGTTTGGTGAGGGGTGGACGTAGGGAGCCCGTCGTGGTCCCGAACCACCTTAAAAATTCCGTGTCTTGTGGTTTTCCTTTGTGGATGCATGCTTAATTGTTTATATTGGTTGAATGTTCGTGTGTGAACGGTGAGATTGAGAGAACTAAGTTTATCTTGCTTAATCTAATTTCTTCAATCTCGTTCAAAGTTGTTAATTCCTCTTAGTTAGATTTTAATTTACCATGAATCGTGGGGGACAATTCAACCCCCCCTTCTTGTCTACTCGCCTACCCGAGGACCAACAACCCTATATTCAGGAGATCTCTGATAATAATGGGAGACAAGATAGCTTAGAAGATGAGTTAATGGTGTGCAAAATGAGCGATCAGTTGGACCAAATATTGAGATTAATTACCTCAATTAACTCCTCCCAGGCTCCTTCATATCCAGGCACATGCATGCTGGTCAATGGATCCCAGCCCTACCCACTTTTCCGCATCAATTGGGCATATAAAGTGTATAATTTTTTCAACGTTTTCCAGCGATTGTATAATTGTTCCCTACCATGATCCAGGCCAGTCCTTGCATTAAATATGGGAACACACTCATTCCATACATGTGGCTTGAACGTCCCATTTGATATGTTGTTTTTGTCAAAATGATCCCTTAACAACTCTAACAACTTCCCATCCTGGATGTCGGACCAATTAGGTGCACGGCTCTTTCCTTTTCGAGCGTTATGTGATGGCCCTTTAAATAAATGGGAAGATAATATATAATCAGAATAACAATCAAGGGAAGAACACTTGGGCCACTTCAGTTAGACAAAAGTTCAACTATTTACCTAGCATTTAGCCACTTGAGTTAGGGAAATGTTCAACTCCTTAACTAGCACACATTGCAGTACACTAAAATGGTAGTCCCATGCAGTACACTAAAATGATAATCTGATCACTCATTTTGGTTTTTCAAAGCCACGGATGTGAATAAATTAACTACAACAAAAGGATCTAAGTTCTGTTGGCTATCCAGTAAAACATGTATCTGCTGTTGCTAAGATCAGGAATATCCATTTAAAAGCAAGATCAGGAAGGAAAAAAAAAGAACAAAGTGAAATGACAAGGAAAAGAAAAATCCCAGCTTGGTTTAAGGAAGCAAGGAGATAAAACAACAGGAACAAGCAGGTCTTGGACAATAGCTTTCAAACATGCATGAAAAACATGATGAATCTCAACATTCTTCTTATATGGAGAAATGGAGAGAAAAATAGGTCTTCTTCTTAATCAATACTTAGACTGCAAATTATCTGTTACAGTTGAAGCACAGAAGCCAACTCCTAACTACTCTAAACAAGGCAGTGTGTCAACATAATTCAGGTATATATAAGAATGAGACATGTACCTGCTGCAGACATTGGCAAGCGTTTACGCTTCCTCCCCGTTGACACATTATTACTGTGAATGCCATGTCTGAAAGCCAAATAATAAGTAAGTAGCCATGATATAAAGTGACAGTCAATATAAATTGTAGGATGCCTAAAGTGACATGCAGATTATAGAATGTGGCAAAACAGATCCAATACAACCAATACATGATGAAAGTGAGAGACAAATTATTTCTGTAATGCAGATTGTATAGCATTGCATCATTATATATCAAACCAATACATGATGAACTTCACGTGTATGTAGAACCATGCCTAGAATGTAAACAGAGCACAACAGTTGCAGAACCGCTAAAGGGTGCAAAACAGAAACCAAAAATAAAAAAAACAGGAGTCATCAGTTTCCCAACTCGCAGCATACTTGGATCCCATCAAGCAAGACCAAATACAAATGAGTAAAATACGACAATAAGATCTGACCCTGAACAAAAGAAATCCACCCAAAGGAGGATACATAATGTATACACCAAAACAGAATCGATATAAGGACTGAAAACAAATAACAGGAAAAGCAAAAACATGCATCATCGGTTTCCCCTTTCCCCTCCGTCCTTGGAACTCATCATGCAAAACCAAATGCATATGAACAAAATACAACAAATAAGATCCGACCATCATACAAATGTGGCCATACGATGATAGATAATGTAAAAGGGACTGAGTTAAGCACCAAACCTGGTGAGAGGCGGGGAGTTAGAAGAGGAAGAAGAAAGGACCTTTGTGGTGAAAGTTGAAGTCCCGCTGGAAACTGATGCGGAGGAGGAAGCAGAGGGCACCCATTTTTATAGACAAGAAGCCTGCAATGTGTAAAGAAAGCTCTGCAGAACTACGGACACAGTATGGCCCGTGACCCTTGGGAGTCTGGAAAGTAGTCAACAGAAGCACAGGAGAGCGCGCGAAAGCTTGAAATAGTCGGAGATGACAAGGCGATGTTAATCGGTGCTGAGAAGACCAGGCAGAACCTTTTGGACAGTGAGAGGACCAGACGGAACACAAGGACACCGTGCGGCCCTCGGGAGCAAGCAGTATTGTACCTTTTTCCCGGTGATCGGTCACCGTGCGGGAAGCGGCTCGGGGAAACAGGCAGCGAGGGGATTCCTCCTCCCAGTGATCTTTGCTCCGGATCGAGGAGACGGAAAGGATAATGACTGCGCTCACCGGGGAGGAGGAGGAAGGGAGATCCCCGCCACGTCGCAAGGACCGCTCACCCGGGAGAAGATAAAGGAGCCGTCGATCGTCACCGGGCACCCGCGTTCGCAAGGGCCGCTCACCGGGAAGAGGATGAAGGAGCCGTCGATCGCCACCGGGCACCAACGTTCGTGGGAGATCGATCACCGTGGTTTCCCAGGGGTATGGATGGAAGCTGTCGCGGGAGTTAGGGCAAGCTCGAATGGCGTAACTCATTCGAGGGGGGAGGCTCGAATGAGATGTTCGCCCGAATACGGGGTTTATCCCAGCCGACGTCGAACGGGTTGTTCGCGACGCCAAAGTCGCACAACTCACTCGAGCGCGAATAAAAAGAGTTACCCGTGTTTATTCGACGACCAAAGAGGGCCAGTGTTTAATCTACACTTAGTTTGTGTTACTCAAGGGATCATTTGTTTTGACGTAGGATGTTGTAAAATGCTAAAAATATATATTATATTTGTGTCAGATATAAATCACATCGTTTTATAATATTTTGTAGTTCTTTACGTCAAGTCAAACAACTCCTGTAGCCCCACTTTGGTAACACAATAAGATCAAGTAGGACAAGTTATTCACCCTCGAATGGATTGTTCCCCTTTGATATCGGGAATAAATGACTCGGCCTTGGGTGGGATCTTCTCCCTATTCAGCCGAACAAATGATTCGAGGGCACTTCCTCGAATCAATAAACCCACCCCATGAATAACCCTCACAGTCGCCTCACAGTCGCCTGCCTTCACCTCCTTTCTCTCCGGTGAATGTGTTTTCTCCCCGCAATACCCCTCACAATCACCTGCCTTCACCTCTTCTCCATCTCTCTACTTCCCAGCGGTGCAAGGCTCCACCGGTCGTGGGTGACGAAGGCTCCGGAGACTTGACCTTTGGGTGGCGACGCGGTGGGGGATCTGGTGGTGTTCTCCCTCGCGACATCAGGCGTCTTCTTCCCGGTGGCTGTCACCGGTGGCTGTCACCTTCGTCTGGAGGGGCCACAAGAACATCCAACAAAGGGTTGTGCTCGTCGCAAGGCGGCCGATCGTGGGGAAAGAATATCTTCGACTTCATCTTCTCTTCTCTGGTCAAGGCTACGGCGCTCTAGAGTTTTTCCTTTCGGTTTGGTCTCATCTTCTCACTGTCGAAAAGTAGTCGGTCGGGTCTTCTCACAAGCACAGTCTCATCTTCGGAAAGCTCCTTTCCCCGCCCCTGAGGGTCATGGGCCATTTCCCTTACCTGTGCAGAAACTGTTCCCTACAGCTTTGCAGTGACTTTTTTGTGATTTCAGCAAGTCTGAGTACACGCAGGACATTTCTTCCTCCTCCTCTCTCTAATTTTGAATGTGCTTGATGGGGCAACTATAAATTGGGTTCCCTGCTTCCTCCTCTAGATCAGCTTACGACAGCAGGAAACACGGAGGCCATTTCTTCCTCCTCCTCTAATTCTCCGGTAGTCACCAGGTATGGCGTTTAACTAAGCTCATTTGCTTTCTAGTCTGTTTCCATTTAATAAATAATTGATTTTGTATGAACTTTAATGAAGAACACAAAGCCTGTGAGATTTAGAATAAATAGATGTGTTCTGATATCCATGACAATCCACGCCATATACTACTTCTTTCTATTTTGGAGTGTGTAGTGAATAGAGAGAGTTTATAAATCTACCGTGAGCCCATGTGTAGATCATAGACATATACAATCTTGAATACTATTTTTCCTTTGAAGATAGTTTCATCTTAGACTTACTTGATATTGGTTTTTTCCCATGACATTCATAGTAGTAAAAGGGGGAGGAAGCGTAGACGCTTGAGAATGTCTGCAGCAGATACTTATCTCATTGTCTCCAACATCATGTGTACATAGGCCATGCCATGTTATTCCACCATATAGATCAAGTAAAGGCCGGATTTATTGTTTCATGTAACTTTGAACATTGTCATCTCTGAAGAAGGCTGCTTTCATGGATTCCAGCTTTTGACATATGATTGTCGGAATCTTGAAGTTAGATAGGTAATAAATTACAATGGAAGATAGGTAATAATTTGCTAAATGGCTAGCAATCATTGGAATAAGGACTACTATAATAGCAAACTTTCTGCCTTCAAATAGTTGCATTTTCTCGTGTAGATTCCCTTGTAAATTCATGTATTTCATATAACTGTGTTGACTCAGTATTTGCTATTTGTTTGTTACCTTCAAATGCAAAGGACATTTTGCAATTTTCTAATCATGTTATTTCCAGCATTACCACCTTTCAAATTTTGAACTTTAGTAACATGCAGGACTTTAACATTGGATGATTTAATAACTGACTTTGAATGCAGTTGGATTTTTTGTTGGCTTTTAAGCTCTATGATAAGATAGGATAGCTTCTACTACATTGAAAAGTGAAAACCATTTTTTTCTTTTGATTGTATGTTAACACAATTTCCAGAACCAGTATGTTCTAGAAAATTATTACGGAACTAACATTTGCATGATGAGCACTTTCTATAGTTGTATTTTTGTGTTTTCTAATGCTATGAAATTAGAGTTTTCCCTCAAAATCATATTATTTTTTTCCTTTGATAGGAACTATCACAGATTTTATGAGTTAAATCTTTCATCATAATCTAAAATCAACCTAACTTGCTTGGAGTTGGAGTCAACTATCATGAATGCAATAAATTTTTGATTTATGCTTAGACTTTGACTCTTAAAAATTAAAATAGAATGGGAATCATTTTTTATCCATTTACATTGTGGAGTATACAGACATGTTAGAGACTTAATTATTGCAACAAGACATGAGGTGAGACTTAAGCATCCTACATAACAGCCCCTAATAAAATGTTCACAAAATCTCCTCACATGCAGGGGGATCATGTATGCAAAGGCATCGTTGGTGACACTCTCCCCTGTCCATCTTTCCTGACTATTATTAAGCTTTATAGACAAAATCCTGAGCCTACTTGTCTTTTAAACACACCACCCACCACCCCCACAGGGGGGGTTATACTCATGATTTAGGACCATAGTGATGGGATTGGATTGGATTCCCATTAAGTACCCAACCTTAATATTAAGACAATACTCAAGCACAAGTGTCTGTGAGATCCCTTCCCAAGAAAGTGCACACCATGGTCACCTTTTGGCAGTGCACACTAAAGAGGCATGATCTCATGCTGAAGCTTGAGCCGTCCGATCGAGGGCGATCGCTGATTGCAGCCACACTGTAGTAGAACTCTACAACGTGGGAAGAAAAAGGATCAGGGGGCCCAGGGGAGTAACCCTGGGGAAAACCCTCCGATGTCTAAGTCAACGAGGTAGTAGAGCTTTACGCGAAGGAGGAGAGGAAGGAGATAGGGGGTGGACACGAGATCGCTCTCCACCAATATGGGTGGCTGAGAGTGCTCAGAATGACTTACCTCTCCGGAGAGCTTCCTTGGATTTATATAGTGGTTCATTCTCTTTTGGGGGGGCAGGGGAAGAGGAAGTGTTTAGGGGGTGTTACCCCCTAAATGTGAGCTCCTCTCCGTTCGAGGGTGTTTACCCTTCTCTTAACCCCCAGTCTTCCCTTGGTCGGTTACGCTCAGCCGCCCCTTGGGCTTTCCCCGAGCAACCGTTATTTGGACGCCCAAGCCAGGAAGCTACTTGGGCTATGTCGGTCCAAGTGAGTTGGGCTTCCTGATGAGTGGGCCCTGTTGAACCCCCTCCTCATGTAAAATGCCTTATGGTTTTGATGTTGACCAAATTCTTTTTGAACTGAAAATGAGTCCTTCTAACGTCTTGAATCCCAACTCCGTCATATGTGGTTTTGGCGTGTTATGAAGGCTCAATGCAATCTTCTTCAAGGTAAGTGAGTTAATTTGACAGTTTGGATGAAAGAATTAACTGCGAGATATTTTGACAGGCCAATCTTCAAGGACAAGAATTTCAATGCTCTGGGACGTTTGGTGAGATCGACTTCAACCTTGATCTTCAATTTTGTGATTGAAGTCCTTTAAGATCATCTCTCATTTGAATTATGTCTAAGTATGAAATGGTTTAAGCTTAATTGATTGACATGTTTTAAAAACCATTTTTGTAGCTCATAAACTTGTTCTTGAACACTTCTCATGGTTTGCATGTTTATATTAGACGTTCTGGAACTTGACTCGGTCGTTTGGATCGCGTTCTCGGCAAATTCGTGTTCTGGCTGAAAGGGTCGACCCCAAGGGTCGACCCCTAGCCAAGGGTCGACCCCAGGGGTCGCCCCCTGTTGTCTTTATTTTTTGGCCCGCTGGTTTGTGGTTCTGGACTGAGAGAGTCGACCCCAAGGGTCGACCCCTCAGGCTGTGGGTCGACCCCAAGGGTCGACCCCTTCAGTAAAATTTCTTAAACAGCAAGCGATCCTGAGAGGGTCGACCCCAGGGGTCGACCCATGCCTTCTGGGCAGAAAAACCACCCACGAGGGTCGACCCCTTCATTTCCGGGCCGAGCCGTATTTGTTGACCCTTGGAATTTCGACCTCATGGGTCATTTGTTTTAGGTTGGGGGCCCGTGCTTTGCTCCACATTTTGCGGATCTGGTCCCTTGACCGTCTCCAGAACTCTCTTAGCATATATAATGTCGCTTGGTTGATAAAAAACCCTAAGGGGAGAAATCGTATGTTGAACTGTGAGCTTTCTTTCTAACCCCTTGTGTTTGCAGGTTGAAGTCGCCACCTCCTGACCTGGTTCCAGCTTGAAGAGCGAGTGAAAGTGAAGAGAAGGAGAAGGAGAACTACTTCCATACAAGCCACAGCTGCTGGATGCGATCCAAAGTCAACCTAAAGCTTCATTCAAGCCAAGATCGTCACCGTGCTGCACAAAGTGTTCGATTAAATTCGTGGAAGTGATAGGGGGAGCTCCAACCAGGATAATCCAACCTCTTTTCACTCTTCTCACTTTGAATACCTTGAGTTTAACTTCATCATCTGTTTGTAATCAGTAAATCCAAGATTTGTGTGTGTGTGTTCGTGTTCGACAACACGAACGTTTGTGTGTGTTTGTGCTTGCTGTTCTACACAGCGTGTGTGTGTGGTTGCTGTTGTAAACAGCGGGTGTTGTCTTTCACTGTCTAGTGGAAGTTAATCCTCCGTGTGAGGGGTGGACGTAGGGGACACGGTGTGTACCCGAACCACCTAAAAATTCTGTGTGCACTTTGTGGTTTGATTTTCTGCTATATATCGTGTGGGCTTCACGGTGAGGAGAGAATTCCATTTCTTGTTAATAAATCACCCCATCATCACGCATTCACGTGTGTATTTATGTTCGTGCTAGATTTGAGTTTGTTGTTTATCTTGCCTTGGTTCCGTGTAGCTCATTTTTAGTTTTTATTGGGCCATCAATTCACCCCTCCCCTCTTGATTGCCACCCTCCGGGACTCAACAATTGGTATCAGAGCTTTGGTCTCTGGTTATTTACGATCTCACGGTCGTCAGAGAAGATCCCGTTAAATGGCAAATAGAGGGATGATGCCTGAAGGGCATTCCATTCAAAGACCTCCGTTCTTTGATGGATCGAACTACCCTTACTGGAAAAATAGGATGTATGTTTTCCTACGTGCCCAGGACTATGATGTTTGGCGTGTTATAAGTAAGGGTCCTTATGTGTTATCTGAAAAAGAAGATGAATGGGATGAAGAAGATATAGAGAAGTGTTCAACGAACTTTAAGGCTATGAATATAATTCAATGTGCCGTTCATCCTAACGAATACTCACGTATATCTATGTGTGCCTCTGCGCAGAAATGTGGATAAGCTACGGCTTATATATGAAGGAACATCGGAAGTCAAGGAAACAAAAGCCAACCTCCTAGTTCGGGACTATGAGCTGTTCGCAATGAAGTCAGAAGAATCAATTTCTGATATGTTTGCAAGGCTAACCGAAATTACAAATGGACTAAAGGGACTTGGCAAGGAGTATTCCAACAAGGAACTCGTCAGAAAAGTCCTAAGATCCCTCACTCCACAGTGGCATACAAAGGCCACTGTAATTGAAGACTCCAAGGATCTAAGTACCTTAACCCTTGACGAGTTAATTGGCTCGTTGATGACTTACGAGATAAACATCAAAAGGAGTGAGGAGGATCACAAGAAAAAGAAGGTTGTTACCACAATGGCTCTAAAGGTGAATCCACACGACTCAGAGGGCAGTGAAAATGATTCAATAGGCAACACTAAAGATGAAGAATTAGTTGCCATGATCACACAAAGGGCAAGACGGTTTGTGAAACGAACCAGAAATTTTGGTGGTCAGTTCAGAAAAGGACCAAGAAGGCAAGGTCCAAACAGAGGAGAAAATAGCAAGAGAGAAGAAGTGATTTGCTATGAATGCAAGAAACCCGGCCATATGCGGGGTGAGTGCCCTGATCTCATCAAGAAGGTAAAGAAAGGCAAGTTCAGAAAGCCCAAGGCCATGATGGCCACATGGAGCGATGAAGATCAAGAGGAGTCGGAAATGAAGATGGACTAGAGGAGATAGTCCAGAATCTATGCCTCATGGCAAATGACGACGAAGGAAATGAGGTAGATTCTGAAACTGAAACTCTCACCTCTGAACAATGGCAAATTGCATATGAATCTTTATATGAAAAATGTAAGAGATTCAAATCTGAAAATAGAAATTTGAAAAAGAAAATTGATCATTTTGTGCATACTAAAAAATCATGTGAAGAGTGCCATGCTTTAAAATCAGAAAATGAAATTCTTTCATCCAAAATTGAACTATTTGAAGAAGAGATTTCATGTATGAGAGAAGAACAATCTACATTTCTGAAAATGCATGAAGAATTGAAAGATGACATGGAACAAGAAAAGCTTCAAATCTCGGCTTGTAATGAAGCCAAAGAAAAGGCTGAAAAGCAAAGTCAATCTCAATTGGCTGAAATAAAAATGTTGAAGGATGCCCTTGCCATCCTTGAAAGATCAACTTCAGCATCTCTTAAACCAAAGAAACACATGCATAACTCCTTTTTGAATGTTGGTAGATGGAGAAAAAGAGATAGAGCCATCACTTGTTTCTATTGTGGAAAAATGGGTCATGATATGTATGATTGTAAAATTCTGAAATATGATGAAGAAAATTCTGTTGGATTCAGAAAAAGATCATATATCCATCATGCCTATAACCATCATGGACCCAAGCTTGCTTGGGTACCAAAATCTCCATAAGAACTTTGGTTGAATTGCAGGTCCACTTGAGAGCTCAAAGGAACAAATGGTATTTGGACAGCGGTTGCTCTCGACATATGACGGGAAACAAGGAATGGTTTGTGGACCTGCAAGAAAAGGATGGCGGAACGGTAGCATTCGGTGGTAAAGACAAAGGTAAAATCATTGGAGAAGGTAAGATAGGTAAGAATCAAAATCATACCATTGAAAATGTATTGCTTGTGAAGGGTTTGCAACATAATCTTTTAAGCATAAGTCAACTTTGTGATAAGGGATGCAATGTGATTTTTGATTCTAACCACTACACTGTTTTGAATAGGAATACTCAACAGATCAAATTCATTGGTTTCAGGTATAACAATGTTTACATGATAGACTTGAATGATGCTTCTCATGAAAACTTATGTTTGACTACAAGGAGCAACGATGATGCTTGGCTCTGGCATCGGCGGCTTGGGCATGCTAGCTTCAATGTGTTGCTGAAATTATCCAGAAAGGATTTGGTGGTTGGACTGCCCAAGTTGAAGGCCGTCAATGATGGAATTTGTGGAGCTTGCAGCATGGGCAAACAAACAAGGACATCAATCAAGTCCAAACAAGATGTGACCACATCAAGACCTCTTGAACTCATCCACATTGATCTTTTCGGACCAAGTAGAACTCACAGCTTGGGTGGTAAACTATATGGATTTGTGATTGTGGATGATTATTCAAGATTCTGTTGGGTCTATTTTCTCTCTCATAAAAATGATGCCCTAACGGAATTTGAAGCATTTTGCAGATTTGTTCAAAATGATAAAGGGTATTGCATCAAAGCTGTGCGGAGTGATCACGGCCGAGAATTTGATAACCATGAGTTCAGCAATTTTTGCAGGGCTCAAGGCTATATGCATGACTTCTCCGCACCTAGAACTCCGGAACAAAATGGAGTTGTGGAAAGGAAGAATAGAACGCTAGTTGAGATGGCAAGAACCATGCTGAATGAGAATAAAATACCAAGGTACTTTTGGGCTGAAGCAGTGAACACGGCCTGCTACATCATAAATCGAGCCATGGTAAGACCACTATTGAAGAAAACTCCATATGAGCTATACCGAGGTAAGAAGCCTAACATTTCATACTTGAGACCGTTTGGCTCAATATGCTACATTCATAACAATGGTAAGAAGGACTTGGCTAAATTTGATCCCAAAAGTGACAAAGGCATACTGCTTGGGTACTCTCTCAATTCAAGAGCATATCGAGTGTATAATTTGAGAACTCTCGTAGTTGAAGAAAGTCAACATGTTATTATTGATGAATCATCTCCATTTAGAACTGATGAAAAATCTATTTTGCAGGATGATGTGTTGAAAGATGACAATATCGAGAAGAAGCAAGAAAATTCAGAAAAATAAAAAGAGGAAGAACCAAAAGAAGAAGATGTAAATCAGGAAACTCAACTTGAACAGGAGCTACCGTTGCAATGGACATTTGCAAAGGATCATCCTCTGGAGAATGTATTGGGAAATGTACAAGAAGGAATAAGGACACGAGCCTCCTTCAGGGAAGTTGAAACTCATGACTTATTAGCCTTGCTCTCTCAATTTGAACCTCACTCCATTGAAGAGGCCTTGAAAGATGAGTCATGGATCATGGCCATGCAAGAAGAATTACACCAGTTTCAAAGGAACAAGGTGTGGTTCCTCGTACCATGTCCTAAGAATCACTCCGTGATCGGAACAAAATGGGTGTTTCGAAATAAAACAAACGATCAAGGAGTGGTAATTAGGAACAAGGCCAGGCTTGTAGCCAAGGGTTATAGCCAAGAATTAGGAGTTGACTTCGATGAGTCTTTTGCTCCAGTAGCAAGACTTGAGGCAGTGAGGGTTCTCTTAGCATTTGCATGTTGTCATAACATCAAATTATTTCAAATGGATGTTAAGAGTGCATTTTTGAATGGCTATATCCAGGAGGATGTGTATGTGGAGCAACCACCGGGGTTTGAAGACACAAAGCATTTAGACCATGTGTACAAGCTGGACAAGGCACTTTACGGTCTGAAACAAGCACCTCGTGCATGGTATGAAAGGTTAAGTGAATTCCTCATTCAACATGAATTCAAACGAGATAATGTTGATCAAACCCTCTTCACAAAATTGAATGGTGAGGAAATCTTGATTGTTCAAGTTTACGTTGATGACATTATTTTTGGCTCCACTAAAGATGCCCTTAGCAACGACTTTGCAAAATTGATGCAAAGTGAGTTCGAGATGAGCCTCATGGGAGAGTTAACCTTCTTTTTGGGATTGCAGGTACATCAAACGGTGGACGGGTTGTTCATACACCAAAAGAAATATGCAATGGAGTTGCTGAAAAAATTCGGTTTGGCATCAACTAAGCCACAACCAACACCCATGTCCACTTCATTAAAAATTGATCAAGATGAGAAAGGTACATCAGTGAACCAAAAACTCTTTAGAAGTATGATAGGTTCACTATTGTATCTAACTGCCAGCAGGCCCAACATACAATTTGCTGTTTGTCTATGTGCAAGATTTCAGTCAAATCCAAAGGAATCTCATTTGTCGGCTGTGAAATGGATTTTTAGATATATTGCTGGTACAGTTAACTTAGGATTGTGGTTTCCACGGAATTCATGCTTTGAACTTGTCGCTTATTCTGACGCCGATTACGCGGGTTGTAAGATGGATCGGAAAAGCACTAGTGGTTATTGCCATTTTCTTGGGGGTTGTGTGGTCTCATGGGCCTCCAAGAAACAAAATTCAGTGGCATTATCAACAGCCGAAGCCGAGTATGTGGCTGCCGGTAGTTGCGTTACCCAAGTGCTATGGATCCAACAGCAAATGATTGATTATGGCATTTCCTTTAAAAACACCCCAATTCTTTGTGATAACACATCCGCCATAAATCTGTCCAAAAATCCAGTTCATCACTCCCGCACCAAGCATATTGAAATTAGACATCATTTCATCAGAGACCATGTGAGTAAGGGTGATATTAACATCAGTTTTGTTGAGACAGATCATCAAATTGCCGACATTTTCACCAAACCTCTTAGTGTAGACAAGTTCACATCATTTAGAAGGGAACTAGGGGTTTGTAGGATAGATCAATCTGAGTCTTAATCATGTGCATCAATGTCATTGCATTGCATGTAGTGTGTCATTTTTTTTTGTCATGCATGTGCATAGTCGTGCTTGAAAAACCACAAAATTTTTCTATTTCTTTTGCATGAAAACCTTGATTGCATGGTATGCATGTTCTTATTATAGAATACAACCATTGGCTTTGCAAATTCTATGGCCGATAATTCCTTGAATTTTCTTAAGGCCAGCAAAAGAGCAATTGATATCAAAATCTGAACTTTCAGAGATGGGAAACAATGAACACCTTCTATGGTCTAAGTCATTCTTGAAACAAGTTCCCCAGTGTGTATACCCATTCATATAACTCCAATTTCTTGATTCCAACTCAATATAATCACTGGGGACTCGAGCCATATCATTCGCTCCCTTAAACTTACGTTTTTCTTCAGCTTTTGCAGCAAACCCTGAAAGGGTCGACCCCAAGGGTCGACCCACGAAAAGGGGTCGACCCCAAGGGTCGACCCTCCTTAACGGGTAATGTTCTGGGGCGGGATTTAAAAGGGGACGACCCATAGGGTCGACCCGTTCCGGTCGGGCGGCCTCGCCGCGTCCGAACCGGCTCCAATAAGGGAGGAAACCCTAAGTTTCCTCCTTTCCCATCCCTTAAAACCCCTCAAGCCCCCTTCAAGCCTAAAGCCACCTCTTTCTCCAAACATTACACCCCTCCTTGGCATCCCCCTTTGTGCCCTAGCGCGGCCCTCTCGGTGGCTACCCGCGCGGATCATTCTTCCGACGCTAGCACCGCGTCTCGTTGTTCTTCCCTTCACTGAGGTAAGTTCTTGATGTGTGGAGGATCCCCATTCTCTCTCGTGGAAGCATCTCTTTCCAAGTTGAGCCATTTTGATCTATTCCCTCATCTCCGGTTCCGTCGATTTGTGGTTAGATGGCGCCAAAGAGGCATGCTTCTCGCAGCCGTGGAGAGTCGAGTGCGGCCCCAGCACGACGTGGTCGGGCGGGCATCCAAGGCAGAGGACCGGCGCCGCCACCCAAAGTTTTGGATAGAAAAGTCCTCCGGCCGCGGTCGGTATCTCTTGTAAACTTACATCGTCATCTTTCGGGACTCGTTGATATGTTATGCAGTCAGCCGAATCTAGAATATTTCATGTCTGCACATCGACGTATATATCCCAACTTGGTACATCAATTTTATGGCAATTTTATCATGTCCGGGGAGCACCCAACTACAGTGGTTCATGGCCATCGGTTAATTCTCACTACAGAATTTTTGGGAGCAGCATTTAATCTCCCGACTGAAGGTTTTATGCTTGGAGATATTGAAATTCCTGAAGATGCAATTTTTCAAATGATGAAAGGTGAAGAAAGGGGTAACCGTTCTGTGGCAGGATTGAATGCAAATCATTTTCCGCCCATGCAACACATTTTACACAGAATGATCACCACAATTCTACTTCCACGGGGCGGTGGTCATGACAAGGTCACTGAAATTCACATGTTTCTTTTCTACTGCATTTTAAGTGGTATTCCTGTGAATTTCCCAGCCATGCTTTTATTTCATATGAGCAATAGCATGAAGCACAAGAACCGCACCATTCCATATGCTGCTGCACTCACTGCCGTGTTTACACATTTGGGTATTGATCTCTCCACCGAAATCTCACAAACTATACGAGAGGCTGACATTTTCACAATTCATTCCATTTGCCATAATATGGGATATGAGCTGCTTGATGGAAACTTAGTTCGCACTCTGAAAAGTACCAAATAAGAGATCCGTTCTGAGGATGAATCTGATGAATATGAACAGGCCCCACCTGCCGAAGATATGCCTTCCGAGGCGGTTCAGCTACTCATGGATCGGTTGGATTCGATAGATGATCGGTTAGACACTTATGGGGAGACTTTGGAGGGCATGCAACAACAACTTGCGGATCTGAAACTTATTCATCAAGAGCACACCCAGTCTGTTCAAGCCACATTTGATAATCAAACCCACTTGCTTGAAGAAATCTTGGGCTATATGAGGCGTCCGCACACCTCCTCGTCGTCCGATGAAGATTAGATGACATTGCTCTTGGAGCTTGGACTTTATCTACTACTTATTTCACCCCCTCCTTTTTGATGTTGCCAAAGGGGGAGAAAAGAACTATTTCGGCTACTTATATGTATGTGTGATGAATGCTTGCATGCATGTCTGCTCATTTTCAGTTGGCTTTAGTTTGCATTTTAGTTTTGCATTTTAGAGTCATGTGTGTCATATCATATTGTGTGAGTCTCAAGTTCCTTCATGTCTCATTGTTATTGCATTTGAACTCCTCCTATTTCCTCCTGTTGTCGGCACACCTTGTGGTAATGCTACTCAATCTCACATGTTTTGCTAAGTTGCCTTTGATATCGGTTCAGCATGGTGATTTCAGTTCAATATTTGTGGTTGATATGGTTCATAATTATGTGGTTTCATTTATTCTTGAATGGTAGTTTACATTGATCAAAAATGCAATTTTAAATTTTGTCATCATCAAAAAGGGGGAGATTGTTGAACCCCCTCCTCATGTAAAATACCTTATGGTTTTGATGTTGACCAAATTCTTTTTGAACTGAAAATGAGTCCTTCTAACGTCTTGAATCCCAACTCCGTCATATGTGGTTTTGGCGTGTTATGAAGGCTCAATGCAATCTTCTTCAGGGTAAGTGAGTTAATTTGACAGTTTGGATGAAAGAATTAACTGCGAGATATTTTGACAGGCCAATCTTCAAGGAGAAGAATTTCAATGCTCTGTGACGTTTGGTGAGATCGACTTCAACCTTGATCTTCAATTTTGTGATTGAAGTCCTTTAAGATCATCTCTCATTTGAATTATGTCTAAGTATGAAATGGTTTAAGCTTAATTGATTGACATGTTTTAAAAACCATTTTTGTAGCTCATAAACTTGTTCTTGAACACTTCTCATGGTTTGCATGTTTATATTAGACGTTCTGGAACTTGACTCGGTCGTTTGGATCGCGTTCTCGACAAATTCGTGTTCTGGCTGAAAGGGTCGACCCTTGCAAATTCGTGTTCTGGCTGAAAGGGTCGACCCCAAGGGTCGACCCCTAGCCAAGGGTCGACCCCAGGGGTCGCCCCCTGTTGTCTTTATTTTTTGGCCCGCTGGTTTGTGGTTCTGGACTGAGAGGGTCGACCCCAAGGGTCAACCCCTCAGGCTGTGGGTCGACCCCAAGGGTCGACCCCTTCAGTAAAATTTCTTAAACAGCAAGCGCTCCTAAGAGGGTCGACCCCTGGGGTCGACCCATGCCTTCTGGGCAGAAAAACCACCCACGAGGGTCGACCCCAAGGGTCGACCCCTTCATTTCCGGGCCGAGCCGTATTTGTTGACCCTTGGAATTTTGACCTCATGGGTCATTTGTTTTAGGTTGGGGGCCCATGCTTTGCTCCACATTTTGCGGATCTAGTCCCTTGACCGTCTCCAGAACTCTCTTAGCATATATAATGTCGCTTGGTTGATAAAAAACCCTAAGGGGAGAAATCGTATGTTGAACTGTGAGCTTTCTTTCTAACCCCTTGTGTTTGCAGGTTGAAGTCACCACCTCCTGACTTGGTTCCAGCTTGAAGAGCGAGTGAAAGTGAAGAGAAGGAGAAGGAGAACTACTTCCATACAAGCCACAGCTGCTGGATGCGATCCAAAATTAACCTAAAGCTTCATTCAAGCCAAGATCGTCACCGTGCTGCACAAAGTGTTCGATTAAATTCGTGGAAGTGATAGGGGGAGCTCCAACCAGGATAATCCAACCTCTTTTCACTCTTCTCACTTTGAATACCTTGAGTTTAACTTCATCATCTGTTTGTAATCAGTAAATCCGAGATTTGTGTGTGTGTGTTCGTGTTCGACAACACGAACGTTTGTGTGTGTTTGTGCTTGCTGTTCTACACAGCGTGTGTGTGTGGTTGCTGTTGTAAACAGCGGGTGTTGTGTTTCACTGTCTAGTGGAAGTTAATCCTCCGTGTGAGGGGTGGACGTAGGGGACACGGTGTGTACCCGAACCACCTAAAAATTCCGTGTGCACTTTGTGGTTTGATTTTCTGCTATATATCGTGTGGGCTTCACGGTGAGGAGAGAATTCCATTGCTTGTTAATAAATCACCCCATCATCATGCATTCACGTGTGTATTTATGTTCGTGCTAGATTTGAGTTTGTTGTTTATCTTGCCTTGGTTCCGTGTAGCTCGTTTTTAGTTTTTATTGGGCCATCAATTCACCCCTCCCCTCTTGATTGCCACCCTCCGGGACTCAACAGGCCCAATAAGGGGGCTGTCACTCGTTGGGCTCTGTGGGTCCTATTGGGCCGTATTGGGCCACATATATTTTGGGCCGCAAATCTACCCCTCTCCACTTGCCCCCCCTCTACTCCCGAGCCAGGAGATGGGCTCGGAGAGTAGAGCATATACAGGCTAGAGTTGTGGCTCGGATGGGGATTGGCCGTTGCGAGTTGTCCTTGCTTCGAGGTTTAGGGGCCATTAATACGGCTACCCTAGCATATGGGGGCTCGAGCGTAATGATGATGTAGTATGCATCACCTCGGGGGCACCCTTCTTGGAGTTTGAAATGTCACGATAGTTCTTCTTTGGGCCGCTTAGGGCCTATAAATAGCTTATGTGCTTGCGCTCCACATTTCCTCCGTTTAGGGCTTTTTCCTCCCTTCGTCGCTTCTGTGAGTTCATAACGGGATTGATGCGCCGAGCGGATAACTAGAGGGAGCAAGAGATAGCCAAAGCTTTCGCAGAACTAGCGAAGATCACCGTAGAGGTGATTTGCGAGCTTCCTGCTCCTGTCAGTTCATCGAATTCCAGTGTCTCTTCCTCTTCTCCCCAACCTTCCATGGCAGAGCGCAACGAAGAAGCCGAAGTCTAGGAAATTGAGCAGGGGCGGGAGGTTTGGATCCGGTGCCCAGCCAACATCTCCTTAGTGAACTTTCTGAACCAGCGGTGAAGGAGCTTGAGATTTGCTTCCAACTTCCTTGGCAATATTTGTTTTCTCCTGCAAAGCCCCATGAGTTTAGTCTGGGTACTTGCTCGGACCTTTTCTGCACCTATCTCCTGGCCTGGAAGTGTGGCTTTCGTCTTCCTCTCCACCTCTTCATTGCCAGGCTGTTGGAATTTTACCAGCTGGCTCCCATCTAGCTAGTCTCCAACTCTTATACTTTCATCTTTTCTTTCATCGTCCTCTGCCGCTTATGCGACATCGTCGCATCCCTCGACCTCTTTTATGCTTTCTATGAATTGAAGGAGCATACCCATGCCGGGAAGGGTTTCTATTACCTTCAGGCCAGGAGAGGGATGAATTGTGTTACCCTCTCCCCTCGAGATTCTTCACATAAAGGATGGAAAACCCAATATTTTTGGGTGGGGTCCAACAAGGGTTCCAGTTGAAATTTTCCCATTTTGCCAAACTATCACCCCGTATTCCCTGTGAAGCATCTAGTGATTTCCTTAGAGATTGAGGAGGAGATTAAGATTCTTCAGAGTCAACGGCAGTCGACCGTGGAGCTAATGTCCCTAGCCAATTTCCAGTGCTACAGCCACTTCAAGTTATCTCCTGATGGTAAAGATTTAGGACGGTTGACCTTGTACATCATTTTGCCAACTTTTTCTTGATAGTTCACCCTTGGTCGACAGAGCCTGTCCGCAGTGTTGGCGAGGATCACCAAATGCATGTGGAAGTCGACAATCAGGTAGAGGTGGCTGCCCAAGACGCCCCTCCGATCCCCGAGGGCCCCTCCTCTGCCCGGGATAAGGGCAAGAGGGTCCTTCTCGAGGGGGGACTGGAGCGACGAGGGTCCAAGCATAAAGCCCCCGAGGAACGGCTACTGCTGGCTTCGATGAAGGCCCTGACCGCCTAGCGGAGCAGGTAGAAGAAGATGAAGGATCCACGCACAATGGAAGAGCCTCCCAACGAGGGTGTCCGTCGCTTGGCATCTCCAGTCCCCCCGCCGGAGGCACCGACTTCGGCTGAAGGGAACCCGACTGAGCCCGTTGGAGCACTGGGGTAGGAAGAGGTTGGTTCAGGGATCCCGACCGAGCCAAGCACCGCAGTCCTGAGTCTGGGAGCATTTGAGGGAGACATCCCGACACCGACTCCTCCAAGGAGGAGTCCTGTCCTTCAGTAGGGACGATTCACCGTCCAGGCCTCCCTATACAAGCGTTGCTGAGCTTTGGCATCCCCGTCCGTTCGCAACGAATTTTGGCACTGCTCCCCTCTAATGCTTCTCGAAAGGGTCATAGAGGGAGGATTGTTCATGGCACAACTAGGGGCCGAGATCACCGATTACTTGGCGTAGATGGAGAGTAGTGAGGCGGCCCAGGCCAGGGCTTGCACGAGTCTGACCGGAGGGTCGGACAGCTGTCCTCCGAGCTCGGGGTCCTTCGAAAGGAAGAGGCCTCACTCCGATCGCAGGATCAGGCAAGCCAGGAGAAGGTACAGTTACTATCTGAGTAGCTGTCCCAGGCTCAATATACGACCGAGCTAAAGAGCAGACTCCTGGAGGAGGAGCGCCAGGCTTACGTGGCGAGCTCGAGGCAGTGGGGGATCGAGTGGGAAGAGCACGAGAGTCACCTCCTGGGGGTAGAGCAAGCGAGGAGGGAGGCTGAGGTGAAGCTGGCCGAGACTGAGGCAAAGTTGGCTGATCTCAGGGCGAAGGAAGCAGAAGTTGAGGTGAAGGCTATCGAGCATATATGGGTTCAGAGGAATATCGCGAAGCCCTAAAGAAGATAGCCTTTACCTATTACAAGTTGGGCTATCGGCGTGGGCTGCGGAAGGGCTTCCCGCAAGGCTTCAGGCGGGTAGCAAGTCTAGCACAGGAGCAAGTTATTGACGAGCTCATTTTTAACTTCGAACAACCCTACGACTCAGGCGCAGAAGTCTCAACCTCTCCTTCTTCATCAGCGTCAAGTGGTGGAGGGGGGAGCGAGGACACTTCTGCTCCTGTGAAGAGAGGATCGCCAACCCTAGCTACTTCTGGAGAGCGTGCGGTCGAGGTAGTTCCCAAACATGTGGGGTTAGTGCCAGAGTCGACCATCACCAAGGGAGCTGGGGGCACGCTACCCTTGACTACAGACACGGTGCCAGGCACCGTGGGCCTTCCGACCACCGAGCTTCAAGGAGGATCGTAGACCTCCCAACCTTCTCCTATCTCCATAGATTTGGTTTAGCTTGTACTTGCTTTGTTGGCCTTTCCTTTTTTTTAAGGTCATCTAGAACCTTTCCATGTACCTCTTTTCTTTCTATAAACAATGGCGATTTTGTTCAGAGCGCACTTAAATGCTCCTTACCGTCTTTGACCGAGTATGGTTTATCGCATCCGCGGACGTCAGCAAATCAGAAATCTCGTGCTATTTTCCTGTCGAAAAATCAGGTCACGTGCCGATCGGTTGATTCACGGGTGCTGATCTGGCATCTTCCTGTCTTTCTAAGCCTTGAATAACCTACCTTTTTGCGTATTCCCGTCGAAGGATTCTGAAGGATTCTGGGGGAAGGCGGTGTAATTGCTCCTCGTGGAGGATGCTTGCTTTTGAATTCCTTTCACATTTTTTCGAGGGGAGGTTTAATTACGGCGAGGTGGCCCCCTTCGGCCTATAGAAAGCTATGGAGGGTGCCTCCTCCTCTTCACGCTGCATAAGGGCCTTCGATGTTTCCCCCACATATCCTTCTTTCTTGCCTTCTCCTGGTGAAGCATGAAGGCCGACGATGAAGATGAAGGGGAGGGGAGAGGGGATGATGCACTAGAGGATGGTTCGAGAGAGGCCTCCCGCTTAGGAGAATAGAAGATGACTTGGTGGACGGCGTACGAGAAAGGAAGACGCGTAACGGGGCGGGATGATGCATGAGAGGATGGTTCGAGAGAGGCCTCCTACTTATCCATCTCCCCTCCTCTCCTTCCACTCCCTATACCCCAAGGGAGTGTTCCCTTTCTTTCTCCCTCTTCTATTTTTTTTTCCTGTTTCTTCTTGTCGGCACCATCTATTCTTGATGGAGCCTTTTCTTGTCTTTCCTTACTGATATCATCTCTTCCTGACCACCCGAGCAGACTAGGTTGGTTGCCTTACTACCCGAGCCAATTTTCACACCTAGTGGAGTCAGTGGCTCGGTCTGAGGCCGCCAACCCTATTTGCATTGAGCTATCAGTCCCTATTATACCATTTGTTTCCTTTTTTTATTGTACTGGCTACAGCCTATCTGATGTACAAAGAATGTTGAAGCAATAAAAATGAGGATTGCTATCTTAATTGACTTCTTACATGTGTGGAAGGGTTCAAGAATAAAATTTGCGTAATGTCGTAGCATTCCAAGTCCGGGGAATTGGTTTCCCTTCCATGGTAGACAATCGGTAAGCTCCTTTTCCGAGTGTCTCGGCCACTCGGTAAGGGCCTTCCCAATTAGGGGCCAGCTCCCCCACCACCTCTAGTGGTCGAGAGGCTTCGGCCTTTCTTAGGATGAGGTCTCCCGGTTGGAATCGTCTATCTCAGACCCGGGCACTGTAGTAGCGAGCATGTGACACTGGTATTCCGTTGCTCGGATTCTTGCAACTTCACGTACCTCATTGCCCATGTCTAAGTTTTTCAGTAACTTGCATTCATTGGGCTCGGGCAGGAAGTTAATAACCCGAAGGGAGGGGCTACCGATCTCTAGTGGAATGACTGCCTTGGTGCCATATACTAGTTGGAATGGAGTTTCACCTGTGGAGGCCCTTGGGGTGGTTAAATACGACCAAAGTACGCTAGGCAATTCCTTAAGCCAATTGCCCTTGGCCTTCCCGAGCCTGGTCTTTATGCCTTTGAGGATAGTTTTGTTGGTATTTTCGACCAGTCCGTTAGCCTGAGGGTGGGCTACTGGGGTGAAGTGGTTGCGAAAATGTAGGTCGGCTCACCTATTCTTAAAATAAGCATAGTTGAATTGCTGATCATTATCGCTCACAATCACTCGGGGGATGCCGAAATGACAGATGATTGACCTCCACACGAAGCTCCAAATCACTGCCTCCGTTATTTTCGTAGAAGCTTCAGCCTCGATCCACTTAGATAAATAGTCGATGGCGACGATGAGAAATTTTTTATGAGCCCGGGCCACCAGAAATGGACCCAGGATAGCGATCCCCCACCGAGCAAAGGGGTAAGGCTCGGTCAGGGTCATGAGTTCCGAGGTTGGCTGGTGGATTAGGTGGTCGAACTACTAGCACCGGTCGCATTTTTGAGCGTACGCCGAGCAGTCACGTTGAAGAGTGGGCCACCAGTAGCCTTGGCGCAGTAGGATCCTTGCGATCGATCTCCCTCCCTGGTGCGCACCATAAATTCCTTTGTGTACTTCCTCGATCGATTGGCGAGCTTCCAGGGCGTCAAGGCATTTGAGGAGGGGTCCGACAAAGGATCATCTGTAAAGAGACCCATCAAGTAGGATGAAACGCCGAGCTTGATATTTCAGTCTCCTGGCTTCTCGAGGATCAGTAGGTCCTAGGGAATCTTCCAGCCAGGCCACGTATGGAGCTCTCCAGTCGTCCGGCGATGTTTGTATGGTAGCCACGAGCTCGATTTCCACACTAGGTCATTCTAACTCCTTAAGGAGGACCGACCGGGTTCCTTCTGAGCTAATGAAGAGGCCAGGCGAGAGAGGGCATCCGCTCGAGAGTTTTCTTCCCGAGCTACCTGGATCACCTGAAAACTCTCGAAAAGCCGGGCTGTCTCTTTTACCAACTGAAGGTACTTTACCATTTGTGGTTCTCGAGCTTCGTAGTCCCCGCTGACCTAGCTGGCGACTAATTGAGAGTCAGTGTAGATTTTAACCCGCTCTGCTCCCAAGCGTCTTATCATCTTGGCCCCAAAAATTAGGGCCTCGTACTCGGAGGCGTTATTGGACGCCAGGAATTTAAACTTCAAAGCGTATTGCAGCTCTACTCCTTCTGGGGATGTGAGGAAGACACCAACGCCGCTGCCGGTCGAGCTTGAAGATCTGTCCACAAAAAGTTCCCAGGTCAGGCCGGCAGTCGGCTGGGGGTTCTCCCCGGGCGGGACAGCATTCTCCGCAATGAAATATGCGAGAGCATGTCCCTTGATGGCTGTGCGGGGTCAGTAAGAAATGTCGTAGGCCCCGAGCAAGATTGCCCATTTGACGAGACAGCCAGAAGCTTCGGGATAGGCCAAAATCTTCTTTAAGGGTTCGTCGGTCAGCACCACGATGTTGTGCCCTTGGAAGTAGGGCCGAAGGCACTTAACCGAGGTCACCAGCGCTAGCACGAGCTTCTCGGTTGCAAGGTACCTCCTCTCGGCCTCAAGGAGTACCTTGCTGACGTAATATACCAGCCTCTGTACTCCTTGGTCGTCTCGAACTAAGACCGAGCTTACTATAGAAGGCGTCGTCGAGAGGTAGAGATATAGCGTTTCTCCATGCACAGGCTTCGACAACACCGGGGGCGATCCAAGGAATTCCTTTAGCTCGGTAAATGCCTTCTCACACTCACTATCCCAAGTGAAGGCAGGGGACACCAATTTTGGCCCTCTCAACAATTTGAAGAAAGGTAGGCATCGCTCTTCCGCTCGGGACAGGAAGCGGTTGAGCGCAGTAATCCTTCCTGTTAGGCGTTGAACATCCTTGATGCACGCGGGTGGCCGCATATCTAGGATGACCTGGATCTTCTCGGGGTTGCCCTCGATCCCTCGTTGGGTCACCAGAAAACCCAGGAACTTCTCGGATTTGACTCCAAAGGCACACTTGACAGGATTAAACTTCATATTATACCTCTGGAGGGTGCTGAAGGTCTCGGCCAAGTCGGTGAAATGGTCTTCGGCCTTATGTGGTTTGACGAGCATGTCATCGATGTAGGCCTCGACGTTCCGCCTGATATGATTTTTGAAGATCTGATTGACCAACCTCTGATAAGTTACTCCGGCGTTCTTTAGCTCGAATGGCATTCGGGTGTAGCAGTACACGCTGAAGTCAGTAATAAAGGCGGTCTTCTTGGCATCTTCGGGGTTCATCCGGATCTGGTGATACCCGAAATAGGCATCTAGAAAACTGAGAAGTTCGTTAACTAAGGTTAAATCGACCAGTTGATCGATGCTCGATAACATATAGTAGTCCATTAGAGTGGCTTTATTGAGGTCAGTGAAGTCAATGCACATCTGCCATTTGCCTGAAGCTTTTGGCACTAGGATGACATTAGCAAGTCAAGTCGAGTAAAGGACCGGGCTAAATAGCCCAGTTTTCTTCCCCTTATTGATTTGCTCCTTAATGATTGCTTATTTTTCGGGGGCGTACTTTCTTTTTTGTTGTTGAACAGGTTTCACCGTCGGGTCAAGATTGAGGTGATGCATTACTATCTCCTTGGGAATCCTGGGAAGATCCCCATTAGACCACGCAAAAACTTGAACATACTCTGAAAGAAATTCCTTGTATTGAGCTTGTACTTCAGGCGACAAATCCACCCCGATTTTCACCTCGAGGGGCCGGGTCGTCTTTGAGGAAGATCGACAGCAGTTCCCCTCCAGGTTTGCCTGCCGCCGCCTTGTCCTCGATTCCTCCAAGCCCCCTAGTTTTATCCTCTGGTTCTATGGCCTCTACCGAGATTACATAGCATGATGGGAATCAACACCGGGCACTAACATTTTATTTTTACATTTGTATCCTTTTTTTGCATTTATATCCTTGGGCTAATTGGGTTTGCAATTGTATGGCCATTATAAGCCAATGGGTTAATCATTAGGAATTTGTGGGTTTCTTTGCAAAAAGTCATGTTGGCCCGGCGGGACCCCCACCCTCTCTTTCATTAGTCCACCTAGGTTCTAGGGCCCACAGGGCTGGTCTTTGGTCCATGGGAGAAGGTTGGCCAAGGTAGAAAATTCCAAATTTGCCTTCTTGCCATGAAAGGGGCGCACCCCCCTTCTTTCCCTATTCAACCACCACATCCCCATTCAAAGTCTCTCATTCCATTTCCACAAATTGACATTTCTTTGCCTTGGAGGAATGCACCCACGTATTACATCCATAGCTCCATTAAAAAAACCATTTTTGTCAATTGTGGTGGCCATCTTTGACCATGGCAAGGAGAGGAGGGCGCACCCCCATTCTCCCCCCCCCCCTCCCCCCTTTTTAGTTTTCTTTATTAATGTTGTATTTTACCACATGGGAGATTAATATCATATTCCCCATTTGCCCCTCCCTAACCCTAGATCTAGGGATAGTTTAGGTCTTTTATCTATTTCTATATAAGCTTGTATTTCCACATTTCATAGAATTAATGAAAGAAAATTGGCAATTTTGCTCCAAACACCCAAGGGCGCAGCCCCTCTCTCTCCTCTCTCCCCCTTGGAGTTGTGAAAGCTCAGGTCTTCAGAGGTGTGAAGCCTCCCTATCAACCCATCTCTGAGTGAGAAGCTTAGCACCGCCGCCGCCGCCGCCATCGAGCCGCCATCGCACCACCACCGCCACCTCGTCGGAGTTATATCCATCTCTGGATAGCAAGCCAGGCCAAAATTTTATCTCCTAATTAGGAAATCTGTTCGACTTCAAATTTTGAGGGTTTGTTCTTCCTGTCATCCCACATCACCAGTTCAAATTTCGTGTCATTCTGTCTTCATTTACTATTTTTCCAGTAATTTAGTTTTCCCCCCAGCCATCTGCCAGTTTGCAGATCTACGTGACAGTGTCTTGTTTTTATATTTTTCCCGCCCTCTTAGCCATCTCCAAAAATTCCCAAAAACATCATATGTGTTCCTCACACCCCCCTCTTCCACCCATAATTTTTCCCGAGCCTAGATCCATCATTTTTATTTTGGTCAAAATTTAGTCTCCGGCAGATCCTGTTATGTCCTGACTGTCTGTAATCCGAGCCAGCAGAAATACCTGGGGAATAGTCATTTTCATTTCCAATCCATCTACTGGATGGATGTGAAATTAATTTATGTTGTATCCCTTTGAGTCCTCTATCCAACGGCCCAATCTCATCTCGATCCGCCTCCGGATCTGGGCACAACAATTCTTTTCGTCGGGTCGCGCAAACCTGTTTCGTGAATAGGCCAGAAGGGGCAGCAGCAAGTTAATTCTTGCAAAATTACTTTGGCATCGATTCAGCCGCCGCTAATCTCAGGGATCGAAGAGGAGTCTTCCACGGATGTCCCAGCCAGCTGCTGTGATCAGAAGGTGACCGGAAGCCGCCGTCCCACAAGCCAAGTTCGGTTGCTGTCCAGCGAGTCAGAACAGTACCGAGTCGGACCAGTAGCCCGCCTTCGGTCCGAGACCCCTTCCGACTTGTTGTCCGTCAACCCGAGACCCCTACTCCCAGGTCCCACTGTAGCCCTTTACCTCCCTGCGTGGAGTGGGCATAGAAATTCACTTCTGTAATTAATTACATTTATTGTACCGGGAGTTACGATCTTGGTCGGGGCCATCTTCCCCACGCCTGGAGTGTGGAGGTACACTCGCCACCTTCCTTATTTGGCATTTTGCTTATTTCGTATATCTTCATATGCCGCTGCTAGAGTGATAGGATAACTAGCTCGTCAAATTTTTATCACCACTGTGAGTGTGAGTGAGTGGAACCCGTCCCGTGACTCGATCCGAGCATGCGAAAAAGTCGATACCCGAGACTCATTGCCGGTTCCTCAACCGCGTAGATCCACGCATTTCCCTCGCTTAGGGACGTCCGCGAGCTAGAATCCCAGATTTGCGTCCCATCCCGCATCAAATTGGTATCAGAGCAGGTTAGAGTCTAGGGTAGTCGGTCCAAGGTTTCATATTGCACCCTTTACTCGGTATATTAAAAGGTGCCTCCGGAACGAATGGTTATGCCTATTGGGAAGGCGACACACTTGCGTGAGTGTGATCTTTGGATCAAACCTCTGCCACATACCGGATACTGGTTGAGTATAGGTTTGTATTCGAGTCTGCATTTTACCCCTAGTCACCATGTAGAGTGTCTAGGTGCTTGCATTAGTTTTGCGTTAAAAAAAGGGGGGGAGGAGTGTCTTGCATTTCCATTGCATGTCCATCTCTTTTGCAACCATGGCCAACCCCTACGCCCAAGTCCCAAGGCTTTCTTCATTTGTCAAAATGGTGCATGCCCTCACGGATATGATGGATAGGTTTGACCGAGACGCACGGGAATATTTTTGCCGTGCCGAGGGTAGGTTTAAAGCCATCGAGGATAGGATGGACGCTACCGACCGGACTATCCAAGGTCTGGTTACACGAGTCTCCACCCTAGAGGAATCCCCGATCAGGCCCGTCCAAGGCAACAAGTCCGTGTCTGAGTACATTAGGGACTTCGATGAGTACTAGGTGGGCTATGGAGTTTGAGAGAAGAGCACCACGAGCGCATTTCAGTTTCGGAGAGGTTTGCGACTTCACTACCAGTTTGAATTGCTTTGCCGCGACGTGACCACCCTGGAGCATTCTTATCAGGTCGCTCTAGAGGTTGAGCCTTTCGAGTCAAGGTTTGATGCTGCCCTACGGCGAGCATCTACCTCTCAGCAAAGTGACGAGCCGGTCGTACGGCCACATGAGCCCACGAGGCAGGACGCTCCTA
>JAHNEJ010001683.1:0-15000 GCA_022559845.1 Amorphophallus konjac
ACCGCTGGCTTAGACCGCTCTCGCCCGCCCTTGAGGATGGATGGCGGTGCACCTCGACGTTCTTTCCGGCGCTCCAACTCCACTTCCTCTAAGCGTGACCGTCAGTGCATGTTTGACGACGTTGCCCTTCCACCTCGTCATTCTCTTCGGATCCAGTCTGCTTCGATGGCGCCCCCGACGCCGTTTGAGCCTTCCGACACGGACGTGCCTGATCCCGACGGTTCTGAGGCTGATCCTCTTGATTGGCCTGGCTCTCCAGCTCATCTTCGCGGTGTCCGCTCTATTTTCTCGTCCGAATCTGAAGGGGTCTTCGACGATGACGCCTATTTGTAGGGGCTTTGTTTCTTCTGTGGGTTTTTGGGCCTTTGTTTCTGGCCGCTCTTGGGTCCTCTTGGGCGTTTTTGGCTTTCTTGGGCCTTTGGCCTTGTACCCCTCCTGCCTCTTCTTGGGCATTCCCCTCCCCCCCCCTCTGTACCCCTTTCACTTTATGCTTTCCTTTATAAAATCGCTTGCTTGGTGGCCGGGATAGTGGATTCATCTTCTTCCGCAATGAAGTGATGAACCCCCTCTCCCGTCTCCCCCCTTGCAAGTATCAACTTTAGTTTAAAAAAAAAAATCTTTGAAATTTCAGAAATTTCATCGAAATTTCATAAATCCATGCCATTCTCTCTCCTCTCGGTTTCCCCCTCCTGCTCCACTCCCGCGTGCTTCCCCTCCCTCATGCGGTTTGACTTTGCTGTGGCTACCCCTGTCCGGTGATGACCGTCGGTGAGGGGGGAGGTCGTGTGCCTCCCCCCTCCTCCTCCGTCGTTGGTGCGTATGGCTTCCCCCTCCCGACAGAGTCCCTTGCCGTCGATGGCCCTGCTGCTGTGATGTCCCGGATCTTTCGGATCCTTCGTTATGGGTCTCGGATCTGGTTTTTCGGAGTGTCTGACCCTGTTGTGTCCAAAATTTCATTTCGGACATCTTTCGTGTTCGGATCGGCGCGATCCGGAGTCGTTTCGGAGGCCCGGAGTGTGTCCGTGGCTTTTCCGTGCGCGTTTTCCGATTTCCGCGTACGGGTTTCGGCGAATCCTTCGGAACCCTGTAGCGGGTGAACCGGGTCGTTCACCAGCCCGCGAGTGGTACCGTTGCGATCAGCGCGTCGAGACGGTCGAGGAGGTGTATTTTTCTATTTTTTCGGTATTTTTGGTATTTTCCGGATTTTCTATATATATCAATTCTTTTTCTTTTCTTTTACCTTTTTCTTTTCTTCTTCTTCCTCCTTCCTTCACCGTGAGAGCTCCCCCTCCCCCGCGGCCGATCTTCTTCCCCCGGGCGACCGAGACGCGGCCCCCCTCACTCCGGCAACGGCGTGGCAGCGGCGGCGGCGGCAAGGCGGTCCCGGTGGCATGCTTTTCGCGGCGAGAGGCGGGGCGTTCGTGGGAGTAAAAGCTTCATCTTTGATTTCGGCGGTGTTTCGGTGGATTTCGAGCTTCCTTGAGGTAGGGGGACGAATCCTTACCCTCTTTCTAGCATTCTCCCGTGATTTCTAGGCCGTGGAGAGGCCGAGAGGGGCTAGATTCATGCCGGGAGGGCTATTTCCATGTTGGGGTTTGAGCACCGGATCCGTCGATTCATGAGGTTTTTGATCGATTTGGGGGTCCTAGATGCATGCTAGGGTGTTATAGGGTGATTCCCCATTGTTTTCCCTTCACCAAAGGGGGTGAATGGGCGTGGTTTTGTGATTTCCGGCCGTAGTTCACGAACCGGGCTCGGCCCGTTGTCGCGCTATAGTCCAGTGGCGCGTTCTTGATGGACGCGCCATGTCGTCCGAGCGTGTCCGTCTGAGAAGACGAACAGTAAGGCGGTGGGGAACGCGCCTGGTTCAGGTAGCGCGATGTCCAGATCGCGCTACCCAAAACTAGCGCGTTCAGGTGTGAACGCGCTGGCCTTGGGCGGCGCGACATGGAAGATCGCGCTAGCCTTAGCTAGCGCGTTCTTCGGTGTCGCGCTAGGGATACCTAGCGCGACCATCCCCTCCCCCGAACCATGTTTTGTGGATAGCGTGACCTCCGGCTAGGTGAGTTGCGGACCCGGTTGTGGCGTGTGGCCCTAGGGATGCCGTGGGCACCCAGTGAGGGCCACAGGGGCGCCCGGGGTTCCCCTGAGAGTCAGTTTACCTCGGTAGTGGTGCCGCGTGACTTGAGGGACGGTTGGACCTCATGCATGTCCCCGGCATCTATGCCTATCGTATGCTCCTTGTGAGTCCGTGCTAGTGTTGGTCGGTGGTTTCCGTGGATTAGTCCTTACTTCCAGTGACCTGTCCACTAGTCGTAGCTTTCTGCGCACGCGTGTGCGGACCCACCTGGGAGTGGTGGAGAGCGAGACCCAGTGTGACGCGGTTTTTAGGCTGGTTACCGTAGGGCCCCTTGCCTTTGCCACCAGAGTCCGGTGGGGGGGAAAACCAGCTAGAGGACCCGACCTAGAGCAGATGGTCTGTGTGTGCACACGTAGTTGGGGGCTTAGGGCACGCACTGACGAGTGCGACCCCAGCTAGTCCTTGTTGTGGTACTTGTTGCGTGTCTGAGTCTCGCGCCCGGGGCGTTGTAGCTAGACACTTGTGACGCGGTGTAAGACGTCAGGGGACGCATCCGGTCGTTCTTCTTGTGGATGGTGCTCCTGTTCACTGGCAGGCGTGGACTCGTGTTTTGTTGGACCGAGGTTCCGTACTACGGTACCGCTAGAGTAGACGACTTTTCTGTTTATTTACTTTAGCTTGTCGGTTCTACCGTACTCTTGGTTGGTAGGGTTGTCTTCTTCTTCCTCGTTTTTCGTGCGAGGTGGGGATTCGCGGGATCCCTACTGGGCCAATGAGATGAGGCTCACCCCTGCTCTTCAGGTGAGGCGGGGTCGACGGGAGGCGCGGCCGAGTTTCAGCGTGGTTCTTCTAGCCAGGGTTAGTTGCCAGTCTGCCAGAGCCGGGGGATGCCCCGCGTAGTTGTACTCCGGGGGATGTCCCGTGTTGTTGTACGCCGGGGGATGCCCCGTGTAGTTGTACTTTCTTTCCTGTTGACTGTACTTTCTTTGGACATGAGACACTGTGGACCTTGTAGCAGTTTGATTTATTTATTATTATGTGCATTTCCTTTTGATTATTGTGCTATCTCTGTGGACGTTACAGCTTCTCTTATACCCCACACCACTCCTTTCTACCCTTCCGAGTCTTCGGGCTCGTGGGTTGGCGGGCCGAGATTTGAGACGCGCCGGTTCCTTTCCGGTACTCGGATCCTCGGGTCGTCACAGCTGGGGTTGTCTTCTTCTTCCTCGTTTTTCGTGCGAGGTGGGGATTCGCGGGATCCCTACTGGGCCAATGAGATGAGGCTCACCCCTGCTCTTCAGGTGAGGCGGGGTCGACGGGAGGCGCGGCCGAGTTTCAGCGTGGTTCTTCTAGCCAGGGTTAGTTGCCAGTCTGCCAGAGCCGGGGGATGCCCCGCGTAGTTGTACTCCGGGGGATGCCCCGTGTTGTTGTACGCTGGGGGATGCCCCGTGTAGTTGTACTTTCTTTCCTGTTGACTGTACTTTCTTTGGACATGAGACACTGTGGACCTTGTAGCAGTTTGATTTATTTATTATTATGTGCATTTCCTTTTGATTATTGTGCTATCTCTGTGGACGTTGCAGCTTCTCTTATACCCCACACCACTCCTTTCTACCCTTCCGAGTCTTCGGGCTCGTGGGTTGGCGGGCCGAGATTCGAGACGCGCCGGTTCCTTTCCGGTACTCGGATCCTCGGGTCGTCACAGCTGGTATCAGAGCGAGGTTGTGGAGGTATATCAGAACTTGGAACGAATTGCAGTGGTCCATAAGGTCCATGAATGTCCTGTACAGTCGGCGACTGGCTTAGGGTCGTGTGTTTTATTGATTTCCGGTACTTTTGATGCCAGGTGTTATGGCGCCACGGAGGAGGACTCGTGCCCAGCAGGGAGAGTCTAGTGGGGGTCCGGAGGAGCAGAGTAGGGCTTCGATTTCTGAGGGTGTATCTAGAGATGCGAGAGCTCCAAGGATGGACGATTTCTTCCGAGGCATGTTTGAGTATGTGTTTCAGCAGCGGCAGGGAGGTCAGCAGCAGGGAGGTCATCAGCAGCAGGGTGGCGAAGCTGGTGAGGATCAGGCTCGAGGTGGTCGCGGTCGTGTGCTGAAGGAGTTTTTGCTGTATCAGCCTCCTTCTTTTGGTGGGCAGTCGGATCCTGAGGTGGCCAGAGAGTGGCTGGATGATGTGCAGCGGATTTTCAGTGCGATGGAGTGCCCCGAGGAGGAGCAGGTGGCGCTGGCCACTCATCGTTTTCAGGGATCGGCCCGTACTTGGTGGACATCGGAGTGGGGTTCAGTGTTCCGATCTCGTCCTCTTCGGCAGATTGCATGGCAGGAGTTCGTCACGGCTTTCGAGCGAGCCTTCTGTCCGTCCTTTGTCAGGTCGCAGAGGTTGCGAGAGTTCATGGAGCTGACTCAGGGTGACATGACGGTGATGGAGTACCGTGCCAGGTTTATCGAGTTGGGCCGTTATGCTCCTCATATCATGGCGGACGAGGAGGTAAAGACCGATCAGTTTGTTAGTGGTCTGAGGCTAGAGCTGAGGCATCATCTTCTTGCGTCGGGTTTGACCAGTTTGGATGCGGCATGTAAGGCAGCAGCGGCGCTGGAGAGAGATTTGCAGAAGGTTCGAGGGCCGAGCAGTGCTAGTCAGGTGCAGGCAGATTTCAGCCAGCCGACAGGGATGCAGCAGCAGAGTACCGCCCAGCTCTCAGCAGGTGGATCAGTGGCGACACAGACTGCGGCTCCGGCGCCAGGTTCATCCTTCAAGTCGAAGCTTAAGAAGTTGCTTAAGGAAGCTGGTTTTAGCAAGAGGCGTCAGGATCGTAAGGAGTCGGGGCAGGAGTCGTTGGGCAGTGTTCAGCAGCCTGCGGCTTTTCAGCGTCAGAGTTCGATGACCGGTTCGCGAGATGGCTGTCCCAGGTGCGGTGGTTCTCATCCAGGCAGACCGTGTTCGGCGCCCGTGATTTGCTTCAGGTGCGACCAGCCAGGGCACATGGCACGTGACTGTCCGCAGAGACCGCGCCAGCCGCACGAGTTTCAGCAGCAGCAGCAGTTTCGGCCCCAGCAGTCGTCAGCACAGCCGCAGCAGTACCAGCAGCAGGGACAGTTCCCTCAGTTGGCACGGTCAGCTACTATGGGTGGGCAGAGATCCCGAGGTAGAGTGACTCATCTGACCAGGGCGGAGGCTGAGGCATCGCATTTGGTGGAAGGTACTCTTTCGATTTTGGGTTGTGCGGCTCGTGTTTTGTTCGATTCAGGTGCTTCTCATTCGTTCATCTCGGAGGTTTTCGCTCAGAGCGTGGAGGACCCGGTGACCGAGGTGTCCTGTGACTTGGCGGTAGAGTTGCCTACCGGTGACTTCATGGTCACCCCGTACTGCTTTGAGAAGGTACCTGTGTGGGTGGAAGGGCGGAACTTGCCGGTTAGACTCTACGCGTTACCGCTCCAGGACTTCGATGTGATTTTGGGCATGGATTGGCTCGAGGCTCATCATGCCTTGGTGGATTGTGGCTCGAAGAAGGTCTACTTCCGACAGCCCCGTGGACCCACCTTCTATTTCCAAGGTATTCGGTCTTCCTCTTCCCGCTTGCTTATTTCGGCTTTTCGTGCACGTCGTTTGCTTGATGCAGGTTGTCAGGGTTTTCTCGCATCCGTGGTTTTGGTCGAGCGGCAGGGTCCTGAGGTAGAGGACATTCCTGTCGTGTGCGAGTTTCCTGATGTTTTCCCCGAGGAGCTACCAGGGATGCCACCGCAGCGAGAGATTGATTTCGTGATTGAGGTGGTGCCGGGTACGGCGCCTATGTCGAAGGCCCCTTATCGGATGGCGCCTGCTGAGTTGCGAGAGCTGAAGGCGCAGTTGCAGGAGTTGCTGGCCAAGGGGTATATTCGTCCTAGTTATTCCCCGTGGGGTGCGCCGGTATTGTTTGTGAAGAAGAAGGATGGTAGTTTGAGGCTGTGCATCGACTACCGTCAGTTAAACCAGGTGACTGTCAAGAACAGGTATCCGTTGCCGCGGATTGATGACTTGTTCGATCAGCTTCAGTCGGCCCAGGTGTTTTCGAGGATCGATTTGAGATCGGGTTATTACCAGCTGCGGATCCGAGAGTCAGACGTGGAGAAGACGGCGTTCCGATCGAGGTATGGGCATTATGAGTTCTTGGTGATGCCGTTCGGGCTCACCAATGCCCCCGCAGCATTCATGGACTTGATGCATAGGGTGTTTCGTCCGTACTTGGACCAGTTTGTGGTCGTGTTTGTGGACGATATCCTCGTGTATTCGCGGTCTGCTGAGGAGCATGTACAGCATTTGAGAGCGGTATTGCAGACCCTGCGCGATCACCAGTTGTATGCCAAGTACAGCAAGTGCGAGTTCTGGCTCCGAGAGGTGCACTTTCTGGGACATGTTATTTCTGGTGATGGTGTTTCCGTGGACCCGGCCAAGGTCGAGGCGGTGGTGCAGTGGCCGAGGCCGAGTTCTGTCACGGAGATTCGGAGTTTCTTGGGGCTTGCAGGTTATTATCGGCGGTTTATTCAGGATTTCTCTCGTATTGCGGCCCCGATGACCAGGCTTACGCGGAAAGAGGTGCAGTTCGTCTGGACGGAGGAGTGTGAGCGGAGCTTCATGGAGCTGAAGAGATTGCTCACCACTGCTCCGGTTTTGGTGTTGCCATCTGGCTCGGGTGGTTTTGTGGTATGTACGGATGCTTCCGGGGTAGGCCTCGGTGCTGTGTTGATGCAGCATGGGAGAGTTGTGGCGTATGCGTCGCGGCAGTTGAAGCCACATGAGGCGAACTACCCTACTCATGATCTTGAGTTGGCAGCGGTGATCTTCGCTCTGAAGATTTGGAGGCATTATTTGTACGGCGAGCGGTTTGAGCTCTTCACTGATCACCAGAGTTTGAGGTATGTGTTCACGCAGAAGGACCTTAACCTCAGACAGAGGAGATGGATGGAGTACATGAAGGATTATGACGTTACTCTGTCTTATCAGCCTGGCAGGATGAACGTCGTGGCTGATGCTCTGAGCAGGAGAGTGACGATCAGTCAGATGTTGTTGAGGAAGTGGAAGCTTTGGGAGCAGGTCCCGGCCATGACTTTTAGGCTCAAGGTCCCTCAGGACCAGGGTTCGGCTGTCCTTGCGAGTCTGACTGTCACGCCCGCGGTGCGTCGACAGGTGACTGAGGCCCAGCGAGCGGACCCCGAGCTACCCCGTATTCTGTCGATGGCCGAGGTGGAGTTTGGCGAGGATGGAGCTGTGAGGTTCAGAGGTAGATTGTACGTGCCAGCCGAGGGGCAGGTACGGCGTACGGTTTTGCGCGAGGCTCATGGGAGTCGGTATGCCGTGCACCCCGGATCGGCTAAGATGTACCAGAACCTGAAGAGGCAGTTTTGGTGGCCTGGCATGAAGAGAGATGTTGCGGAATTTGTGGCCAGGTGTTTGACCTGTCAGCAGGTGAAAGCTGAGCACCAGCGACCAGGAGGCACACTTCAGCCCTTGGATGTTCCTGCTTGGAAGTGGGACCATGTGACCACTGACTTTGTGGTTGGATTACCGAGGACGTCCAGTGGGGAGGATAGTATCTGGTTGCTAGTGGATAGACTGACGAAGACGGCGCGATTGCTGCCGGTCAAAGTCAGTTGGAGCGTACAGCGTTTGGCTCGGTTGTATGTGGAGCGGATCGTCCCGTTGCATGGAGTTCCTATCTCCATTGTATCGGATCGTGACCCCCGTTTCACTTCTGGATTCTGGAGGAGCTTCCAGAAGGCTCTAGGCACCGAGTTGGCATTCAGCTCGGCCTATCATCCTCAGTCGGACGGTCAGTCTGAGCGGACCATCCAGACTTTGGAGGACATGTTGCGAGCATGTTGCTTGGAATGGCAGGGGAGTTGGACCCACCATTTGCCATTAGTGGAATTTGCCTACAACAACAGCTATCATTCGAGCATCGGTATGGCTCCCTATGAGGCGTTGTATGGGCGACCTTGTCGGACTCCGCTTGATTGGTTCGAGGTAGGCGAGCGTGCCTTGACCGGACCAGAGTTGGTGCAGCAGTGTGTTGAGGTGGTGCATCTCGTTCGGCAGAAGATGTTGGCAGCTCAAAGCCGGCAGAAGAGTTATGCCGATCGGAGGAGGCGACCCCTCAGCTTTATTGTGGGAGATCGAGTTTTCCTGAGAGTGTCTCCCATGAAGGGCGTAATGCGCTTCGGTAGGCGTGGGAAGCTGAGTCCCCGCTACATTGGTCCCTTTCCCATCGTTGAGCGCGTTGGGGAAGTTGCTTATCGGTTGCAGCTACCTCCGGAGCTTTCCGCCGTGCATGATGTGTTCCACGTGTCGATGCTTCGGAAGTATATGCCCGATGACTCTCATGTTCTCGAGGATGCCGTTTGGCCTGATGTGACCCCAGATCTGTCCCTTCCGGAGTTTCCTGTTCGCATTGAGGATCGGCGAGAGCAGCGCCTGCGGAACAAGGTTATTCCTCTGGTTAAGGTGGTCTGGCAGCGTCATTCTGGCGGCGAGGCATCTTGGGAGCGCGAGGATGAGATGCGGGAGTTGTATCCTTATTTGTTTGTGTGAGTCTTTCCCCCGTCCTTGTGCCTTGTCCTTGAATTTCGAGGACGAAATTCGTTTAAGGGGGGAGGGCTGTGATGTCCCGGATCTTTCGGATCCTTCGTTATGGGTCTCGGATCTGGTTTTTCGGAGTGTCTGACCCTGTTGTGTCCGAAATTTCATTTCGGACATCTTTCGTGTTCGGATCGGCGCGATCCGGAGTCGTTTCGGAGGCCCGGAGTGTGTCCGTGGCTTTTCCGTGCGCGTTTTCCGATTTCCGCGTACGGGTTTCGGCGAATCCTTCGGAACCCTGTAGCGGGTGAACCGGGTCGTTCACCAGCCCGCGAGTGGTACCGTTGCGATCAGCGCGTCGAGACGGTCGAGGAGGTGTATTTTTCTATTTTTCGGTATTTTTGGTATTTTCCGGATTTTCTATATATATCAATTCTTTTTCTTTTCTTTTACCTTTTTCTTTTCTTCTTCTTCCTCCTTCCTTCACCGTGAGAGCTCCCCCTCCCCCGCGGCCGATCTTCTTCCCCCGGGCGACCGAGACGCGGCCCCCCTCACTCCGGCAACGGCGTGGCAGCGGCGGCGGCGGCAAGGCGGTCCCGGTGGCGTGCTTTTCGCGGCGAGAGGCGGGGCGTTCGTGGGAGTAAAAGCTTCATCTTTGATTTCGGCGGTGTTTCGGTGGATTTCGAGCTTCCTTGAGGTAGGGGGACGAATCCTTACCCTCTTTCTAGCATTCCCCGCGATTTCTAGGCCGTGGAGAGGCCGAGAGGGGCTAGATTCATGCCGGGAGGGTTATTTCCATGTTGGGGTTTGAGCGCCGGATCCGTCGATTCATGAGGTTTTTGATCGATTTGGGGGTCCTAGATGCATGCTAGGGTGTTATGGGGTGATTCCCCATTGTTTTCCCTTCACCAAAGGGGGTGAATGGGCGTGGTTTTGTGATTTCCGGCCGTAGTTCGCGAACCGGGCTCGGCCCGTTGTCGCGCTATAGTCCAGTGGCGCGTTCTTGATGAACGCGCCATGTCGTCCGAGCGTGTCCGTCTGAGAAGACGAACAGTAAGGCGGTGGGGAACGCGCCTGGTTCAGGTAGCGCGATGTCCAGATCGCGCTACCCAAAACTAGCGCGTTCAGGTGTGAACGCGCTGGCTTTGGGCGGCGCGACATGGAAGATCGCGCTAGCCTTAGCTAGCGCGTTCTTCGGTGTCGCGCTAGGGATACCTAGCGCGACCATCCCCTCCCCCGAACCGTGTTTTGTGGATAGCGTGACCTCCGGTTGGGTGAGTTGCGGACCCGGTTGTGGCGTGTGGCCCTAGGGATGCCGTGGGCACCCAGTGAGGGCCACAGGGGCGCCCGGGGTTCCCCGGAGAGTCAGTTTACCTCGGTAGTGGTGCCGCGTGACTTGAGGGACGGTTGGACCTCATGCATGTCCCCGGCATCTATGCCTATCGTATGATCATCGTGAGTCCGTGCTAGTGTTGGTCGGTGGTTTCCGTGGATTAGTCCTTACTTCCAGTGACCTGTCCACTAGTCGTAGCTTTCTGCGCACGCGTGTGCGGACCCACCTGGGAGTGGTGGAGAGCGAGACCCAGTGTGACGCGGTTTTTAGGCTGGTTACCGTAGGGCCCCTTGCCTTTGCCACCAGAGTCCGGTGGGGGGGAAAACCAGCTAGAGGACCCGACCTAGAGCAGATGGTCTGTGTGTGCACACGTAGTTGGGGGCTTAGGGCACGCACTGACGAGTGCGACCCCAGCTAGTCCTTGTTGTGGTACTTGTTGCGTGTCTGAGTCTCGCGCCCGGGGCGTTGTAGCTAGACACTTGTGACGCGGTGTAAGACGTCAGGGGACGCATCCGGTCGTTCTTCTTGTGGATGGTGCTCCTGTTCACTGGCAGGCGTGGACTCGTGTTTTGTTGGACCGAGGTTCCGTACTACGGTACCGTTAGAGTAGACGACTTTTCCGTTTATTTACTTTAGCTTGTCGGTTCTACCGTACTCTCGGTTGGTAGGGTTGTCTTCTTCTTCCTCGTTTTTCGTGCGAGGTGGGGATTCGCGGGATCCCTACTGGGCCAATGAGATGAGGCTCACCCCTGCTCTTCAGGTGAGGCGGGGTCGACGGGAGGCGCGGCCGAGTTTCAGCGTGGTTCTTCTAGCCAGGGTTAGTTGCCAGTCTGCCAGAGCCGGGGGATGCCCCGCGTAGTTGTACTCCGGGGGATGCTCCGTGTTGTTGTACGCCGGGGGATGCCCCGTGTAGTTATACTTTCTTTCCTGTTGACTGTACTTTCTTTGGACATGAGACACTGTGGACCTTGTAGCAGTTTGATTTATTTATTATTATGTGCATTTCCTTTTGATTATTATGCTATCTCTATGGACGTTGCAGCTTCTCTTATACCCCACACCACTCCTTTCTACCCTTCCGAGTCTTCGGGCTCGTGGGTTGGCGGGCCGAGATTCGAGACGCGCCGGTTCCTTTCCGGTACTCGGATCCTCGGGTCGTCACAGCTGCGGTGGTGCCCTCCTCAATGGCGGTGCTCTCCTCTGGTCGCTCTAGTTCTGCTGAGAAGGGCTTGCCTGCTGGTGGCGCTGGGTCGTCCTCTGCGGCGGGAGATCTTCCTTCTCCTTTGGCACCGGCTGCCCACGCCTCCGGCGGTCCTGCTCCCCTCCCGGCTGTCTCTTCTCTTCCCGTCGGTGCCCCTCCGGGAACCCTGGCTGGTCCTTCGGCCACTTTTCCCGCCCTCGACGATGTCCCTCCTGGGTCCAGGCCTATCTCCGGATGCCACGTTTTTCCCCATTGTTATACGCCACCGCTTGAGACCTCTTCTCAACCGTTGATTGCCCTCCCCTTGCCTGCGCATTCCCAGCCTATTGGACACGTCCCCCCCCAGTCAACCCTCCTTCCCGCGTTGACTGGCCCTTTGCTCGATGGGACTGCACCCCGTTACGGTACTCTGTTTCCCGCTATACCCCTTCAGGGGGCTTCCCCCCCGGCTCCGGCGGCCTTCCCAGGTGGCCCCCCCGCTACCACGGTTCCCCCCTCCGCTGCCAAGCCAGTCGGGGTGCTGCTCGCGCCGGTTTCAGTCGCTTCTGTGGTCCCCCCCTTGCCGGAGGGTTGTCCTCCATCCGGTGCTCTGTTTTTAGCCGCGACGAGCAGAGGGCTCCCCTCCCTAGCTCCGTTTGCCTCCTGCAACGCCGTGGGGCCCTCCCTCCACCCCTTGTCGGAGTGTAGCGTCCCTGCCGGTGGTCCTTCGGACGCCCGAGTCGCTCCCTCCAGCCAGGGTCTGTCCGTGGGAGCCCCCCCTGGCAGTGGCCCTCATGCGCAAGCCCCCTCCCTGGGCCCTTGCCCACCCTCGCCAGTTCCACCTCCAGCTGGCTGCGGTGGTCCTACTTCGACGTCGAGGCCTGCTCCTACCGTCCCTCTGTCGTCTGGTGGCGGCCGGGCTCGTGCTTACGATGGCTCCGCCTGGCCGGCAAAGGGAGCCCACTCTGCGGGCAGCGTGGGAGGGCTCTGCCTTGCTACCCACCCTTCTGTCACGGCCCCCTCTTTCTCTCATGTGGTGCTCAACTCCTTCACTCCGCCGGTGCTTCCACTGTCCGTTCATGCCCCGGTGACTACGGACTCAGGCGAACCTGCGGCGTTCTTCTCCCTAGACGAGGTCCAGCTTATGTGCCAACCACTTGCCTTTGCTGTTATCGCCAGGACTCCCAAGGGCAGGCCTCCCTTCCCTGCGATCCGGTCACACCTTGCCCAGCGATTCCAGTTCAAGGAGGATTTTTTACTCAGCGCGATGGATCGCCGGCACCTCCTGCTCCGCTTCTCCAACCGGGAAGACTACCTCAAAGTGCTCCTCAAGGAATCGATGCTCGTCCAGGGCCGCCCGTTCTGGTTCTTTCAATGGGCGCTGAACTTCTCACCGGACCACGATTCTCCCCTTGTTCCCGTCTGGATGGAACTCCCGACCCTTCCGGTTAACTTCTTCCACGAAGCGGCCATCCTCTCCATCGCTGGAAGCATTGGGCCGACCCTGAAGATCGACCAGAACACGTTGTGCCTAACCCGTGCACACGCAGCTCGGGTGTGCGTCCTTTTGGACATCTCCAAGAAGCTTCCGCACCGGGTCTGGGTTGGCATTGGTGCCGGTGGCTTCTGGCAATCGGTCATCTTCCCTGACCCCCCGCTCTTCTGCTCCAACTGTCGGCGCTTGGGCCACCTCCTTGGTGACTGTCGCAAGAAGACCCCGCCCCCTCTGCCGGGGAAGTCAATGCCGGCCACTGCCTCTGCAGATCAGGCCCGCCCAGATGGACCTTCTGTCCCTCCTGGCGCGATTTGGAAGCAGCGGCCTCCCACCCCCCCTGCTGCCGGTGTTGACCTCCGTCCCCCCGTGGTCTCTTCTGCACTTCTTCTGTTGGCTGCGGAAGCTCCCGCTTCCGTTACGGACGCTCCGTCGAGCGCACCTCCTGCCTATCCACCAGCTCCTCCCGAAGCCCCCCTGCCAGCGGATGCCCTCTTTCTTCAGGGGGGAGGGGGAGCACACCTGCTAGGTGCGATCGCCCCTCTGCCGGCGGTGGCCTTGGACGTGCTGCCCCCTTTGGTTGCCGCTTCACGGGCCTTCTCTTTGCCTGTGGACGCCGCAGCTTCGGTGCTTCAGTCCCCCTCGCGCCCCCCAGAAGCTGTTGCTGTGCCTACGCGATCAACTCCGGGGTTCTTGCCCCCGGACGGTGCCTTCATGGTGGTTGACTCCTTCTTCCAAGGGGTTGACTCCGCCCCGGCTGACCCGCAACCGACTGCAGCTTCATTGGTGCTGCCCCCTGCAGTGCCCTTGGCTGGTAGGATCTCTCCTTCGGAGAGAGTCATCATCTGCCCTCCCACATCGGCAGCTGCTACCAGGGTGTCGTCCCCCGTGCCCCAGGGGTCGACACCCCTCCCTGGCAGTGCTCCCGTGGACGTTTCTGTTCCCGAGGCGGCCCCTCACCAGCTGCCGCCCCCATGCCTCCCTGGCGATGGAGACTTGGTCTTGGCTCATGGCCCCCTTCCAATTTCTGGAGTGGTTCGCTGCTCTTCGGCCCTCTCCTCTGGTGCCGCCATGGTCGCCCATGAGTCTTCTGCAGCTGCATTCGCTCCTCCAGCCACCGCCATGTCTTACTTGGAGCCGTTCCCGCGTCTCCCAGATGCCCATGCTCGCTTTGTAGGCCTCTCCCCCTCGGCAGGGGGCCTTGCGGCTCCCCCCCCGGCAATTGTTCCGTCCGGCCAAGGTGCCCCCCCTCCGTGCACTGATGCACCCGCGGGTGCTTCTCCTGCTGCCCGGGTGTCTACCTCTTTGGTTCTCGGCCTCCCTGCGCCGGATGCTTTCCCCCTAGGTGGCCCTTCTTCTGGGCTTAATGCCAGTGCGGTTGCTTGGTCCCCAGCTCTGCAGCCCAACTCCCAGGCGGCTACCGTTGATGGATCCTTGGGTTTCTCTGCTTCTCAGACGGCCGCCCCCCGCCTCTCCTTCGCCCAAGCTTTGAAGAAGAAAATCAATCGCCCCCCCCCCCCCCCCGGGCCGATCGTCGAGTCCGCCCCGCCTCCTGCTCCGGTGCCTCCCGTGGGTGTTGTGCCGCCTCCGGATCTTGGCATGCCCATCCGGTTCCCCCTGCTCGTCCAGGCTCTCCATGTCCCCGGGCTTGAGCCTGCTTCGGGGATCCGCGACCTTACGGCGGCCCATACGGCCTTCGTGGGCACCTCTGGTTTGGTTCGCTCTCGGCCGCCTTCGAGATTGGATGGTGGAGCTCCTCGGCGTTCTTTTCGGCGCTCCAACTCCACCTCCTCTTCACGTGATAGGCAGTGCTTGTTTGAGGACGCTGGCATCCTCCCCCGACGTTCTCTCCGGCTCCAGTCTTCTTCGGTGCGTGATTCCGACGGCTCGGAGGTTGATCCTCTTGATTGCCCTTGCTCTCCGGGTCGTCAGCGTGGTGTCCGTTCAGTGTTCTCGTCTGATTCTGAAGGGGTCTTCGATGAAGATTCATACTTGTAGGGGCTTTGTCTTTTCTTTGGGTTCTTGGGCCTTTGTCTCTGCCCTTGCTTCGGTTTTTACCCTTTTGTAGGCTCTTCTGGGCCGTCTGCCTTGTACGCCTCTTGGCCCTCTTTGGGCGCTTCCCCTTCCCCCCCCTCTGTACCCCTTTCTCCTTTCTCTTTATGCTTTCTTATATGAAAATCGCTTGCTTGGTGGCTGGGATAGTGGTTTCATCTTCTTCCGCAATGAAGAGATGAACCCCCTCTCCCGTCTCCCCCCCTTGCAAGTATCAACTTTAGTTAAAAAAAAATCTTTGAAATTTCATCGTGATGGGGATAGATCATTGCAATTATTGATCTTCAACGAGGAATTCCTAGTAAGCG
>JAHNEJ010001683.1:25000-60000 GCA_022559845.1 Amorphophallus konjac
TCTTCCGCAATGAAGAGATGAACTCCCTCTCCCTATTCCCCCTTGCAAATATTAACTTTAGTTAAAAAAAAATCTTTGAGGGACCGCGAAATTTCATCACTGAAATTTCATAAAAAAATTTCAATGCGCTTCTCTCTCCTCTGGTTTCCCCCCCCCCTCCCGTTCCACCGTGCGAGCTCCCCCACCTTTGCTGCGTGTTGATTCTGTCGGGCTTCTTGCCCACCGGCGATGGCCGGCGGTGAGGGGGGGGGGTCCAGTGCCTCCCCCCTCCTCCTGTCCTCCTGCCCTCTCGTCGCTAGCCCCTGCCGTCGGTGGTCCTTCTGCGGGCGTGCTAGCCCTTGCTCGCTCCAGTTTTGCTGTGGACGGCCTGGACGTTGGTTGCGGCCGCCCTCCTCTTCACGGTGCACCTGGCCTAGCCCCTGCTGCCAGTCCGCCTGAAGCTTTGGCCCCGGGTGCCTTTGCTCCCGGCGGTCCCGCTGCTCAGCTTCCCGCCGGTGAGCTCTTCGGCTCCCTCGCCATCGCTCCCGGTTGCCACATCTTTGCTCCCCTTCACACGCCATCTCTAGAGACCTCATCCCATCCGTTGATCGCTCATCCCTCTCCTACGCAATCTCTGTTGCCTGGCCTTGATTTCCCCATCTCGGACACGACCCCTGCCACATCTCAATCCCCACCGTCTATTCCTTCTCTATCATCTTCCCTTGCACCTCCCGCTTCCCACGTGGCTACCGTAACACACCTTGCTCCTTTGACCGCTGACCCTTTGGACGGGACAGCAGGGAGTTACGATCCCCTGTTTTGCCTCCCGCCCTTCTCCTCACCGTCCTCAGGTGCTCCGTTCGCCGCAGTGCTCCGGCCGCTCCCCCCCTCTGTCTCCGGTGGCGCCTTCACGCCGGCCTCTGGTCCTGCTCGCGGCGGTTTGGCTGCTCCTTCGGAGTCCCTGCCGGGTTCGTCTTCGGCCAAGCCTGCGGCGGTTGTTTCTCCCGGCTTAGGGCCGCAGCGGCAGGAACGGAAGTCGCGTCCTATCCTTGCGGCTCCCTCCGCTGCCGGCGGAGGCGCTTGGCAGGCGCCCGGTGCTCTCCCTCTTGGGCCCTCAGATCCGGTTCGACCATCTTTTGCCCAGGTGGTCCTCCACTCCTTCGCTCCCTCCTCTCTCCCCTTGTCTATTCATGCCCCTGCCTCCACCGATGCCGGAGAACCGGCTGTCATTTTTTCCTCCGAAGAAATCCTCATCTCCTGCCGGCCTCTGGAGTATGCGGTGATTGCCCGGACGCCTAGGGGCCGCCCTCCCTTTCAGGACATCCGTGCGCACCTCGCCCAGCGCTTCCCCTTCCGGGAGGATTTCTTCCTCAGTGCGCTGGACAACCGCCACCTTCTTCTCCGGTTCCAGAACAGTGATGACTTCCTGCTAGTCCTGCTCAAGGAAACCTTGTTCGTCAAAGGAAGGCCATTTCACTTCTTCAAGTGGAACATCAGGTTTTCCTCCGATGAAGACTCGCCGGTCGTGCCTGTTTGGGTTGAGTTGCCCAACCTCCCAGTGAACTTCTACAACGAGCCCATGCTTCTCTCTATTGCCGGGAACCTTGGCTCCCCCCTGAAGGTTGACAAGGACTCGCTCTGTCTGACCCGATCGGCCGCCGCCCGTGTGTGTGTTCTTATGGACGTGTCGAAGAAACCACCCCCTCGGGTGTGGATCAAAGCTGGCAACTGGCATTTCTGGCAGCCCTTGGCTTACCCTGCTCTCCCCCTCTTCTGCTCGGGCTGCCGACGGCTGGGCCATGAAGCCTCCAAGTGCAAACGATTGTCTTCTGTAGGGCCGGGCCCCCCCCCTCCAGCTCCGCCGGCTACGTTCATCTCAGCCCCCCAGCCACCACCCTCTCGGCCCCTGGCTCTTCTTCAGGCTACCACCATCTCAGCTGCACATGGTCATTCCGCTGGCCAGGCTGCACCTGTGGGCCCTGCGGCATCCTCTGTTGCTGTTGGTCCCCCTGCAGGCCCCTCGCTCGTCTCCCCCCCTGCTACGGCTGACAGCGAGGGGGCCCCCGCTGCCTTGCCCCTTGCGGCCCCCCCCCTTGCTGCTGCAGCCTCACCGTTGCCGCTTCCTGTTGCAATCGGAGCCACCCCCCCTGGTGTGCAGTCCGTGGCTTTGGCAGCACAGGCCACTGCGCCACCACCTCTCGCTGCCGCGGGCCCCCCCTCCTCCTCCTCGCCGGCTGTTGAGGGGGCCAGCCCCTTTACCTCTGTTCCCTCCGCCTTTGGCGCTCTGGCTCTTCGTGGCGGCCCTCCTGTGGCTGCTGGTTTTGTCCCCGCCACCTTGCAGCAGGGGGTGTCCATCGCCCGGGCCACTGTGGGCTCAGGCGCTCCTGCCTCTGTTCCTGGCAGCCCGCTGGCGTGTGCACCTCTTGCCGGTGTCCGTGCCCTGCCGGGCCCCCTGGCAGCTGCCCCTCTGGGTTCTTCTTCGAGCCCCCTCCAGCCGGCCTTGTGCCCCTTGATTGCTGCCCCCCTCCCGGCGGTTTCTCCTCTGCTGCTAGCTACGACTCGGCTGGACGGTCTGTTAGGCCCGGGGCCCTCAGCCCCCCCTTCCACCCTGCTGCCCTCTCAGGTGGTGGAGGTCGCCCCGTCTGCCTGTGTGCAGCCTGCTCCCGCCGTGGACTCTTTTGTTACGTTGGGCCCGTGCCCTGTGCGTTTGGGTGACCCCTCCGCTGCTTTGCCCTTGGCTGGTGGTGCTCCCGTGGACGTCCCTGTTATGGAGGAGGTCTCTCACAAGCCGCCCCCCCCATGCTTTCCTGACCATGGGGGGCAAGCTGAAGCCACACCCGCACCTCCCTCGGTGCCTCACCCAGCTGCTGCTATCCACTCTACTGCCAGTGGAGTTGAGGGGCCTCCAGCCCCTGCCCTGGGGCACCCGTTCTCTATGCACCCCACTATTCAAGTGCTCTCTGTGCCAGGTTTGGAGCCTATTCCTCACTTCCCAGACTTGCCTGCAGCACATGCGAGATTTGTCGGCCTCGCCCTTCCTCCGGTCCCTCGTGACTGTGGCGTTTGCTCCCCGTCTTCTCCGACGATGGTCATCGTGCCCTTCCCCCCGGCAGCTGCCCCTCCCGGGAAGGGCGATCCGCTTCCATGCGCCGCTGTGCCGGCAGGTATCCCTCCTGCAGCCCGGGTGTCCTCCTCTTTGGTCCTCGGCCTCCCGGCGCCGGATGCTCACCCCCTTGGCGGCCCCTCCTCTGGGCTTAATGCCGGGGCGATTGCTTGGTTCCCTGGGGCGCAGCCATCCTCCAAGGCGGCTTGCGTTGAAGGGTCCTTGGCTTCCTCCTCTTCTCCGACGGCCGCCCCCCGCCTCTCCTTCGCTCAAGCTTTGAAGAAGAAGATCAACCGGGCCCCGCCCGGGCCGATCGTTGACTCCGCCCCGCCTCCAGCTCCGGTGCATCCCGTGGGTGTTGTGCCTTCCCCGGACCTTGGCATGCCTTTCAGGTTCCCCAAGCTAGTCCAGGCTCTCCATGTCCCCGGGCTTGAGCCTTCCTCGGGGTTCCTTGACCCCACGGCAGCTCATACGCCCTTTGTGGGCACCGCTGGCTTGGACCGCTCTCGCCCGCCCTTGAGGATGGATGGCGGTGCACCTCGACGTTCTTTCCGGCGCTCCAACTCCACTTCCTCTAAGCGTGACCGTCAGTGCATGTTTGACGACGTTGCCCTTCCATCTCGTCGTTCTCTTCGGATCCAGTCTGCTTCGATGGCGCCCCCGACGCCGTTTGAGCCTTCCGACACGGACGTGCCTGATCCCGACGGTTCTGAGGCTGATCCTCTTGATTGGCCTGGCTCTCCAGCTCATCTTCGCGGTGTCCGCTCTGTTTTCTCGTCCGACTCTGAAGGGGTCTTCGACGATGACGCCTATTTGTAGGGGCTTTGTTTCTTCTGTGGGTTTTTGGGCCTTTGTTTCTGGCCGCTCTTGGGTCCTCTTGGGCGTTTTGGCTTTCTTGGGCCTTTGGCCGTGTACCCCTCCTGCCTCTTCTTGGGCATTCCCCTCCCCCCCCCTCTGTACCCCTTTCACTTTATGCTTTCCTATATAAAAATCGCTTGCTTGGTTGCCGGGATAGTGGATTCATCTTCTTCCGCAATGAAGTGATGAACCCCCTCTCCCGTCTCCTCCCTTGCAAGTATCAACTTTAGTTAAAAAAAAATCTTTGAGGGACCGAAATTTCATATTCTTCCCATGACCTTCTCTCTCCTCCTGGTTTCCCCCCTCCCGCTCCCTCCCCTTGCGTGCTCCTTCCCCCCTGTGGTCTGCCCTCTCCTGTGACAGCTGCCTTCCGGTGATGGCCGGTGGTGGGGGGGGAGGCCCTGTGCCTCCCCCCTCCCCCCTTGGTCCTGCCCCGCCGGTTGTTCTCCCCTCCGGTGGCCTTGTTGCGGCGGTCTTCCCCGCTGCGAGTGTCTCTGCCGCCTCTCAGACCGGTGTTGGTGCTCCTTCTGGTGCCCCCCCGGTTCCTCTAGCACCGGTTGCCGCTGCGTGCGATCCTGGGTGCTTCGGTGACAGGCCTCCGCCTTCGGTTGGACTGGCGTCCGGCCTTGCTACGGCGCATCCTCTTCTTCTTGCCCCGTCGCTAGCTGGGCCCCGCCCCACCTCTGCACGTGCTCTGCCCTTCGTCTCCGGCGGTTTGGCTCTTCCCCTGCCGGTGCTGCCCACCGGAGTGGAAGTCCAGTCAGTGCTCCCTCTCCCCGTCTGCCATCCTTCGTCTGTTCCTCAGCCTACCGCTCTTCGCCACGTTGTTAGCCTTCTCAACACGTCAACCTCGCCTTCGCTCCTGGACGCATCTGGGCCCTCCATCTCCTCCCTAGGCCTCCTGCCTTCCTGCCCCCCATCGTTGACTCCGGTTGACCGTGATGGGACTGCACCCCAAAACGGTGCTCTGTTTTGGGGTCCTCCCTCGCGTGGTGCTCCTTCGTCGGCCTCGGAGGTGCCCCCCGGTGGCTTAGCGGTCCCCGTTGGAGCTCCCTTCGTTGCGGCGGCGACTCTCGCTCCCCTGCCGGCGGTCGTGAGCTCCGCCGCTGCCTCCGAATCTCCGGCCTCCCCATCTCCGCTGGTGGCGGTGCCCGCTCTCGCGCCAGTCGACGCCGCTCCGGGACGGGAAGCGTTTGCGTCCGCGTCTGTGCTCCACCATGGCCCGGCCATGGATCCCAGCGTTGTACCCTCTTCTTCTCCCTCGGGAGAAGCCCTGCCCCCCCTGCCGGCGTGCGGTGCTCCCCGTCCGACGGGCGTGCCCCCTCCCCGACCGACGGGTGCACCCTCTTTTGGGTCCTTGGGCCCTGCTTCTGTTGCCCCAGGTTTGCCGTTCGCCGGTGTGTCTCCGGCGGTGCCTGCAGGTTCTTCATCTCCAGGAGGCTCGAGCGCGTCTCGCCCAACCCATGACGGACACGTCTTTGGCCAGGTTCGCACGCCATCGTTGCCGGGAGTCCATGCTCGGTCTTCGCGCGTTGACCCCCATTGGCCATTGGCTTCCTCTCTTGCCACATCAGCTGTGCCTCCCCTGTTGGGCCCCACTCCTGTTCCTCTCGATGGGACCTTGGGCGAAAACGGTACTCTGTTTTCGCCCCAAGGTGCCCCTCCTGCCAGTGCTCCCAGTGAAGGGCCCCTGCCTCCCCCTGCTCGTGTCTGCTCTCCGCTTGCTGATTGCTCCACCGCCTGCGTTGGGATCCTTGGTTCAGGAGAGGCGGCGTTGGTGTCTTTGTCCGCGCCCAACCATGGCATTGCCAAGGCTCCCGGTGCTGCCTCCCGCTCTCTTCCCTCGGGAGGAGCTCCTCCTCCCCAGCCGGCTAGTGTCGTCCCCTGTTCGACGGGCGTGTCCTCTCCTCCAACAGTTGGGTTCGGCCAGCCGCTGTCTGGGCTAGCCTCCGGCGGCCTAGATGGCCGGAGTCTTGGTGTCTTCAGCCGTGGGCCCGGGCCCAAGCCCGTGCTACCAGCCCACGGACGCCTCCGTCCTGGGGCCCCCTCCTTAACGCCTACTGCTAGTGCTTCTCTGCCAGCCAAATCCCCTTGGTCTGGCCACGCTCGCCCAACTGTGCCTGGTGGGGGCATCCATGCCCTGCCCTCTGCGGAGCAGGAGGGGTCGCCCCATACGGCTGCTCGTGCCCCTTCCTTCTCCCATGTGCTTCTCCAGTCTTTGGCTCCGCCGGCACTGCCACTGTCAGTCCATGCTCCTGCCTTCCATGACGGTGGGGAGCCGGCCACCTTCTTCAGCATGGAGGAGATCTCCTTGTCTTGCGGTCCTCTGGAGTTCGCTATCATTGCGCGGACGCCGCAGGGACGTCCACCGTTTCAGGATATACGAGCACACCTCGCTCAACGGTTTCAGTTCTCTCAAGACTTCCTCATTAGCTCGATGGATCGGAGGCACCTTCTCCTATGCTTCCACAACAAGGAGGACTACCTCCAGGTGCTCCTCAGAGAATCTCTCCTTGTCAAAGGCCGGCCGTTCTCCTTCTTCAAGTGGTCTTTGAACTTCTCCGCTGATGAAGATTCGCCTCTCGTCCCGGTTTGGATCGAGTTGCCGGGGCTTCCTGCCAACTTCTTCAATGAAGCTATGCTTCTATCCATTGCAGGAGGCATTGGCTCCCCTTTGAAAGTGGACCGCAATACCTTGTGCCGCACCAGATCGCACGCGGCCAGGGTCTGTGTGTTATTGGACATCTCTAAGAAGCCCCCCCCTCGGGCATGGATAGGGTATGGTGGCAGAGGATTTTGGCAACCCTTGGAGTATCCCAACATCCCCTCGTTTTGCTCCATCTGCAAACGTCTTGGCCACCTCTCGCTTCACTGCAAGAAGCCCCCTGTGGCCTCGCCGGACGCTCCGTCTACCTTCCCCACACGCAGGCCGGCCAAGGTCTCAGCTGGGCTGCCCACACCTGTTGCTGCTCCTCCGCAGACCTCGCTGCCCTCTGCTTCCTCCCAGGAAGCCTGCCCACCCACTGCTACTTCGGTTGCTGCGGTCGCCACGATATCTGCCCCTCAGGGGCTCTTGGCTGCCACCTCCACCCCATTGGCAGCCACGTCTGGTGGCTCCCTTCAGGCACTTGTCTGCTCCTTACCCCCCCTGGCCCTCCAGGCGGATCCCCCTCCGAGGGTTTGCTCCGTTCGCCCCCAGTCTTCATTCGCTTCCGCCAACGTGGAGCTGGCGCCCGGCTTCGTCTATGTGGGTGTTGACTCCACTGCTACTGGCCCCCCCCCGAGGGCGACCCTTCCGGTTGGTTCTCCTGCGACCCGTGCCGTGGAGCTGGCTTCTGTGATCTGCACCTCGCATGCTGCCTCCAAGGTGTCTTCGGCCTCTCCTCTTCCTGGGACGGAGCCTCCCGCTTCTGCTCTAGGCTCGGTCTCCTCTGCTGCCCACTGCTCCGTCCCTGTGGATGCGCCTCTCCTAGCTGTGCCTGCGGAGGCTTCCCTCGGCTCTCCCCAGGCCGTTCGGGTCCTTGCGGCGGGTGCTCCTCACCCTTGCCCATCTTCACCCGAGGCCTGTGGAGTTGAGGGGCCTCCCGCCCCTGCCGTGGAGCGCCCGCTATCTCTGCGCCCCACTATTCAAGTGCTCTCTGTGCCTGGGTTGGAGCCCTTGTCTCAGTTTCCGGACTTGCCAGCAGCACATGCGAGATTTGTTGGCCTCGCCCCTCCTTCGGTCACAGTTGTGCCCGCAGGCGTCCCTCCTGCGACCCGGGCGTCCTCCTCCTTGGTCCTCGGCCTCCCGGCACCGGATGCTCACCCCCATGGCGGCCCCGCCTTGCCGCCTGCTGGGCTTAATGCCGATGCGGCAGCATGGTCCCCTGGAGCGCACCCTTCCTCCCAGGCGGCCGCCGTTGTAGGGTCCTTGCCTTCCTCCTCCTCTCCGACGGCTGCCCCTCGCCTCTCCTTCGCCCAAGCTTTGAAGAAGAAAATCAATCGGGCCCCGCCCGGGGCGATCGTCGACTCCGCCCCGCCTCCTGCTCCGGTGCTTCCCGTGGGTTTTGTGCCCCCCCCGGATGGCATGCCTCTCAGGTTCCCTCAGCTCGTCCAGGCGCTTCATGTCCCCGGGCTTGAGCCTGCTTCGGGGCTCCGTGACCTTACGGCGGCTCATACGGCTTTTGTGGGCACCTCTGGCCTGGACCGCTCTAGGCCGGCCTCGAGGATGGTTGGTGGAGCACCTCGGCGTTCCTTCCGGCGGTCCAACTCCACCTCCTCCTCGCGTGATCGTCAGTGCATCTTTGAGGACGCTGCTCTTCCTCCCCGTCGCTCTCTTCGGCTCCAGTCTTCTTCGATGGCGCCCCCGCCGTTGGCCGACTCTTCCTTCACGGACGTGCCCGAGACAGACGGTTCGGAGGTCGACCCTCTTGATTGCCCTTTCTCTCCTGGTCGTCAGCGCGGTGTCCGTTCTGTGTTCTCTTCCGATTCTGAAGGGGTCTTCGACGAAGATTCTTTTTTGTAGGGGTCTGTTCATCTGTGGGTTATTGGGCTTTTGTTTCTGCCCTCGCTTCGGCTCTCTTGGTTGTTTTTTGCTTTGTTGGGCCTTTGGCCTTGTTTGCCCCTTGGCCTCTTTAGGCGCTTCCCCTCCCCCCCCTCTGTACCCCTTTCTTGTTTTGCTTTCATATATGAAAATCGCTTGCCTGGTGGCCAGGATAGTGGTCTCATCTTCTTCCGCAATGAAGAGATGAACCCCCTCTCCCGTCTCCCCCCTTGCAAGTATCAACTTTAGTAAAAAAAAAATCTTTGAGGGACCGACACGGACTAAGACTCACAAAAGACTCTAACTCAGGCCAGCAGTAGCACGCTCAAGGGTCGCCAAGTGGCTGACCACCGTGATATCCCACAGAATGAGGGACGTCTCTCAACAGAAACTCCGACCTCGGCCGTCCCAAGGAGGGAAGCGCACGTGTCTAGGCGTATAGTCGACCTCCAAAGACAAGGGGAGTCGAGTCCTAGCCCGGTGCTCGACTAGTGCTAGGGATGGATGCTCTCACTCACGATCCGCGGTGATGGCAAAAAAGTGGCTAGACGCCTACCTTCTCTCACGCGGCATAATCAATCACATACTAAAAGAGCAAGCAAAAGGAGGAGAGTCGGAGAGCGTACCTCCACGCATAGGCGTGGGGAAGGAACCCCGGCCGTGAACCAACAACCCCGATACACCAGAGATCAATAAAATACAACCCAATAGTGGCCCACTCCTCGCAGGGAGGTAAAAAGCTACAACCAATACGTTCGGGACTGCCGGACACGGGTTGACGGGCCGCACTCGGTGACGGGTTGGCCGCGAGGAGGTTCGGGTGCAACGCTGCCGAAACCGGTGTCGCGCGCGCCTGAGCGGAGGGGGTCTCACGGGCTGATACGACGCCCGTTTGAAGCACCGTCAGAGAGGACGCGTCGCTGACTGATGGAGGAACGCTCCGGCCAAAGGGGGCGCGCTGGATCCGCCGGTGGTGACCGTGGGCGCTGCTGAAAGTCAGATCAGGTTCTGTGGACACAGAACTGCGCACGCCGTCGGTAAAATCTGGAAATCGGCCTTCTGGTGCCCGAACAAGTCCGGGCCGGTTGGTGGTGACAGCTGATTGGCAGAGGTCGCCCTCGGCCAAATGGCGCTGGCAGACGACGCCGGTGCGAGCCGCAGGAGTCGTTGAAAGTCAGGACTGGTTCGCTGGGCGGACTGGGCAGACACGCTGGCGCAACCCCACGAGATCGACCGCCACGGACGGTGACGATGTCGAAACGCAACGCCGTCGGCGGCGTTGGAAAGTTAACTCGGAGATCCACGAACCCTGAAGAAACCAGTGCAAAAGACGCAGCGTGGAGGCCTGGGGAAAATTCGCAATCAGGGCCTCCCCGCTGGGCGAGCAGAGAAAGTGGTGCTGGCGCAGGTCGGCGGAGAAAATCGGTACGGGCAGTGCCGATCCCCGATTGATGCAAAACTGGCGCCGACGCGAAGCTGATCCGTAGACGTATCTCCAGAAAATAGATCGTGGCAAAACTCATCCAAGAAGGGGGCGCGAGCTCTGCTACAAGTCGGGGCAGAAATCTGGAATCACGCACACGAACCGTTGAGGAAGAAGATGAGGATAAGAGGGAACCCCGGAGTCCACCGAGGGCTGAGGCGTCACACCCCGCCGTTCTCCCGTCGCAGGAGAAGAAAGAGAGAGAGAGAGAAGGGCGCAAAAAGCTTTGCACAATACTCACTTGTATTCAAAATCATGTGTAAACTGTAATCGGTACAAGGTGAGAACTACTTATAGGGGATGGGAAAACCCTAATCTAACTAGAAGGGAGGGGTGCGCCCAGCTCCAAGGAGAGAAAGGCGGCCCATATTTCAGCAAGCTTAGAAAATAGGAAAGGAATCTAAGTGGGATAAGGAAGGGGTGGAGTTGGGGAAAGGAGGAGAGGGGAAAAGGGGAAGGGAGAGGGGAGCGCCCCCCACCTTCCCTAGTAGAACTAGGAAGGGGGGGGGGCGGCTGCCTCCTCCTCCTCTAGATGGGGAGGGGGCCGCCCCCTAAACCCTAATGGGCCTCTTTTTAAGTGGGCTTCAAGCCCCAATAAGCCCCTGACCCAATAACAAGATCCATTACCCCACAAAGCAACCCAATTGGCCACTATATGGCCCAATAAGTGCCCAAACAAGAAGATGTCCACGCAGGGACCAAAAGACAAGGCCCAAAAGGCCTGAGCAAGTCCAGACTGAGGCCCAACATGGCCTAAAACATGATGAAAAGATAACTAGAAGGTGCCGCCGTCGCCGAGCCACAAGGAGGTAGCGGTGTGCCGGGTGCTCCGTCGAGGATAGCGCCGTGTGTCCTCACCAATTCTCCCCGGGTGGGAAGAACTCGACCCCGTCGAGTAAGGGTCACGGTCGCTGAGGTACCGCTCCAGCAGGTCCGGATCGATCCGCTCCAGCTCTCCACGTGTAATCCAGGTGTTGTCCGACTCGGGGCGCCCTCTCCAACGCACTAAGAAGCGTTGGTAGGCTCCGCTCCTGGTAGTAGTCACCTGCTCATCCAGTATGCAATCTATATGCTCGCGTTTTTGTAATGTGGCTGGAGGAGGTGGACTCTCAGTAGGTGTATCACTCACAACAGGAGGGTCAGGCCCAAATAACTCACTGGGTATCACCGCGGGATCCCGATAAGCTACCAGATCAGAGACATTGAACGTCGAACTGATCCCGTAGTCGTCTGGAAGCTCGATCTCATACGCGTTCGACCCAATACGCCTCAACACTCTGAATGGTCCTGCACCGCGGTCTTGGAGCTTCTTTACGGCTCCCGAAGGAAACCGTTCCGGTCTAACCCGGACCATGACGTACTCTCCCTCGCGGAACTCACGTGTGCGTCTGTGCGCATCAGCTAGATCCTTATAACGTGCGTTGCTGGCCTCGAGGTGGTGATGATGCAGACTCCGAACTAGCTGTGTTGACTCATACCTATGTGAATGCAGTGGTGGTCCTGGACATCCAAACATGGATCTAACATGCCTATGACGTCTACCTGACTTGACAACATGGGGAGGGCCTGGACAACCAAAGTAGAACCTAGCAGGCACATGTGTCCTATGACATATGGTAGACTCAGAAGGATGAATAATCCCAAGTTTACTCATGACATCTCCCCTATATGACGATGGACATGGTGAAACATGGGGAAGAGACATGTGTCCCTGGCCTCCTAAGCTCGGGCATCTGGATGCCTGCACGGTGAGGTGTTGACTAGAAGGCCTAGGTGGTGTATGATAGTGGACCCCCTCGACAAGGTGGGGAAAATAATATGGGTCGAGAGGCTCACTAGGGAGGGGATCGAAAGGGTCAAAGAAATGATGACCCCTCCCGACAGGTCCCTTCACTATACTTGCCCATGTGCGACATTCGCCCAGGTGCAGATAATCACCTTCAGGCACTCTCATGTATAGGGCAAGAGGCTCATGAGGAAGGCAAGGAAGGCAAGGTTCCTCCCTCAGGACCGTGAAACCATAAGCGGGGACAAAATCAACCTCCACGGGTATGGGAAATAATAAAAGGACCTCGGATGTGATATGTCCTATGGTGTAGACCGAGGTAATAGACCCCAAAGCAGGGAGTGTAAAGCTATGACTATAGGGTTGGTCAGACCCTAAGGTCAACATATAAGTCAACTCCCATTGATAATCTAAACTCCTAAGGAAGTCCTTCACATTTTCAAGAAAGCAGAAGGACCGAAAAGTGGTGTGAAAGGAGTTAAGGGGTATTATTGGGAGGGCTGGTCCCATGGGTGTATAGCAAGGAATGGAGACATCTAGAAGTGGACCCTCCCTTAGCCAGCTAGCTAAAGACTCTCCAATGACCAGTTCACCCTCGGAAGGTAAGAATGTCTCTATATGAGGGTCTAAGGGTGAAGCCTCTCTCTCGGGAGTGGAAACTGAGTTCTCTATGATGTGGGGGGGGTCACTCCCTAACTCCTCAACCTCAGTTAGGTACTCCTCCATCAACTCCTGTTCAGCCTCGTAACTCACTGGAACAAACCCAGGTGATGACATGGAGGTGGTCGGCGTAACGCCGTCATGGAAGACAAACTCACCGGGAAGGTGAGATGGGTGTAGGGTGCAGGTCCTCCTATCCAGGTCGATGGTCGCACTTCTTTCCTCCAACCAAGTTCGCCCTAAAATGATGCATGGACCAGCAAGTGTGCTGATCTTGCACCAAGCGCCATCGAAATATTTAACGGGGCCAAACCACCGTTGGAACTCGATAAAAGCTAAACCATCACGGAGAACAATCTCCCCAGTCTTGGAGAGTGACTCAACAATGTCTTGTGAGACACAGTTAGACGACACCCTACTGATGAAGTCGATCTCCGTATGCATCCCATTAGGTAGGATGGCAGTGGACATGACAGGGCGCTGGAATGACTCGGTCATCGGTATAGGGATCGGGTCTCCCGACGACTGAGTGGTAGGGGCGACACTTAGGGGTCGTACCATAAGAGCATCGAATCGGGCCAATAGGGAGGACGATGCATGGGCTCGAGGAATCGCCATGGGACTGGCGGGAAGCTGGACATGCAAGACTCAACGAGACAAGGACAAAACTCTAACTAGACACAAACCTAACATTACAATGCAATGGTGGGTTACCTAGATGAACTAAGAAACTCAATGCAACCTAGATAACTCTAAGGCCTCAATTGCACCCTAGACAACCTAAAGACTCGAATGACCTAAGACCCCAATTTGTTAGAACAAACTGGTTCCCTAAGCTCTGATACCAAATTTGACGCGGGACGGGGACCGACACGGACTAAGACTCACAAAAGACTCTAACTCAGGCCAGCAGTAGCACGCTCAAGGGTCGCCAAGTGGCTGACCACCGTGATATCCCACAGAATGAGGGACGTCTCTCAACAGAAACTCCGACCTCGGCCGTCCCAAGGAGGGAAGCGCACGTGTCTAGGCGTATAGTCGACCTCCAAAGACAAGGGGAGTCGAGTCCTAGCCCGGTGCTCGACTAGTGCTAGGGATGGATGCTCTCACTCACGATCCGCGGTGATGGCAAAAAAGTGGCTAGACGCCTACCTTCTCTCACGCGGCATAATCAATCACATACTAAAAGAGCAAGCAAAAGGAGGAGAGTCGGAGCGCGTACCTCCACGCATAGGCGTGGGGAAGGAACCCCGGCCGTGAACCAACAACCCCGATACACCAGAGATCAATAAAATACAACCCAATAGTGGCCCACTCCTCGCAGGGAGGTAAAAGGCTACAACCAATACGTTCGGGACTGCCGGACACGGGTTGACGGGCCGCACTCGGTGACGGGTTGGCCGCGAGGAGGTTCGGGTGCAACGCTGCCGAAACCGGTGTCGCGCGCGCCTGAGCGGAGGGGGTCTCACGGGCTGATACGACGCCCGTTTGAAGCACCGTCAGAGAGGACGCGTCGCTGACTGATGGAGGAACGCTCTGGCCAAAGGGGGCACGCTGGATCCGCCGGTGGTGACCGTGGGCGCTGCTGAAAGTCAGATCAGGTTCTGTGGACACAGAACTGCGCACGCCGTCGGTAAAATCTGGAAATCGGCCTTCTGGTGCCCGAACAAGTCCGGGCCGGTTGGTGGTGACAGCTGATTGGCAGAGGTCGCCCTCGGCCAAATGGCGCTGGCAGACGACGCCGGTGCGAGCCGCAGGAGTCGTTGAAAGTCAGGACTGGTTCGCTGGGCGGACTGGGCAGACACGCTGGCGCAACCCCACGAGATCGACCGCCACGGACGGTGACGATGTCGAAACGCAACGCCGTCGGCGGCGTTGGAAAGTTAACTCGGAGATCCACGAACCCTGAAGAAACCAGCGCAAAAGACGCAGCGTGGAGGCCTGGGGAAAATTCGCAATCAGGGCCTCCCCGCTGGGCGAGCAGAGAAAGTGGTGCTGGCGCAGGTCGGCGGAGAAAATCGGTACGGGCAGTGCCGATCCCCGATTGATGCAAAACCGGCGCCGACGCGAAGCTGATCCGCAGACGTATCTCCAGAAAATAGATCGTGGCAAAACTCGTCCAAGAAGGGGGCGCGAGCTCTGCTACAAGTCGGGGCAGAAATCTGGAATCACGCACACGAACCGTTGAGGAAGAAGATGAGGATAAGAGGGAACCCCGGAGTCCACCGAGGGCTGAGGCGTCACACCCCGCCGTTCTCCCGTCGCAGGAGAAGAAAGAGAGAGAGAGAGAAGGGCGCAAAAAGCTTTGCACAATACTCACTTGTATTCAAAATCATGTGTAAACTGTAATCGGTACAAGGTGAGAACTACTTATAGGGGATGGGAAAACCCTAATCTAACTAGAAGGGAGGGGTGCGCCCAGCTCCAAGGAGAGAAAGGCGGCCCATATTTCAGCAAGCTTAGAAAATAGGAAAGGAATCTAAGTGGGATAAGGAAGGGGTGGAGTTGGGGAAAGGAGGAGAGGGGAAAAGGGGAAGGGAGAGGGGAGCGCCCCCCACCTTCCCTAGTAGAACTAGGAAGGGGGGGGGGGCGGCTGCCTCCTCCTCCTCTAGATGGGGAGGGGGCCGCCCCCTAAACCCTAATGGGCCTCTTTTTAAGTGGGCTTCAAGCCCCAATAAGCCCCTGACCCAATAACAAGATCCATTACCCCACAAAGCAACCCAATTGGCCACTATATGGCCCAATAAGTGCCCAAACAAGAAGATGTCCACGCAGGGACCAAAAGACAAGGCCCAAAAGGCCTGAGCAAGTCCAGACTGAGGCCCAACATGGCCTAAAACATGATGAAAAGATAACTAGAAGGTGCCGCCGTCGTCGAGCCACAAGGAGGTAGCGGTGTGCCGGGTGCTCCGTCGAGGATAGCGCCGTGTGTCCTCACCAGATTTGTCTGGTTAATTCCGTTAACGAACGAGACCTCAGCCTGCTAACTAGCTATGCGGAGGCGACCCTCCGCGGCCAGCTTCTTAGAGGGACTATGGCCGCTTAGGCCACGGAAGTTTGAGGCAATAACAGGTCTGTGATGCCCTTAGATGTTCTGGGCCGCACGCGCGCTACACTGATGTATTCAACGAGTCTATAACCTTGGCCGACAGGCCCGGGTAATCTTTGAAATTTCTCAGCGACCATTCTCCCTCCCTGCGGTTTGCCTCCCCCTGCGGCCGCCTGAGCCCGGGGATGGCCGGCAGTGGGGGGGGGGGCCCTGTGCCTCCCCCTCCCTTCTCTGGTTTCTCCCTGCCTCGGCTGGCCTCATCTGGCGGTGGTCGCGGTGCCCCCCCTGCCGAGCTGCCACCCCCCGTAGCGGCAGTTTGTAGATCGGGCGTGGATGCTCTCCCTCCGTCAGCGGTCGGAGGTGGAGGGGCTGTGCTGCCTCTCCTTGCCGCGCACGGCTGCCTCGCTGGTCAGCTGTCCAACGTCTCCCCTTCGCCTTCGTCTACTGTTGTCTTGCCCGCTTCTGTTAGCTTCTGCGTAGCGATGGAGGGCTCGGACGCAGGTGGCCTCGGTTCTTCTGTTCTTGATGGGGTCCCTCCTATCGGTTCCCCCTCATCTCCGGCTGGCGTCCAAGGTTTCTCCTCCGTCTCCGGCCCTCTGGCCTGTCCTCCGGCCGCCTCTCCCTTGGCCGACGGCGTCCCTAGCGGTCCCCGGTCTGTTCCGCCACCAACTCCCGCTTGCCACGTTTTTCATCATGCTAGCACGTTACCTCCACCTCCCGCTTCTGCCCTTCCCCCGTCGATCGCTCAGCTCCCCCTCACGCAACCACCCCCTGTCTGCCACGTCCCCCGGCCAACCCCATTCCCTGCGTTGACCGAGCAGATCCCCCACTCGCCCTCTCAGCTTCTGCCCGCCACGACACCTGCTTCGGATGGGACGTTGGGCAAAAACGGTGCTCTGTTTTTGCCCAACGCCCCACCTCCTCCTTCCGCCAGTCTAACCCCCCCTCCCCTGTTTTGCGGCGTCTCTCCGGCGGATCCCCTGGACTGTGGCGGTGGCATTCTACCTCTCCCGTCTTCCTCCTCCTTGGTGATCTGTCCGGGGGTCCCTCCTGTTGCCGCCGCGCCTCGCCTCGGCCCGCTGCCTGCTGCTCGTGGCGGTGCCCGGGGTGGTGCTGCGACGCTCGACTCCTTCGGCAGTCCACCTACCGCCACCGTGGGGCCTTCCTTTGCCCAGGCAGTTCTCTCTTCCATCTCCCCTCCTTCCCTCCCCCTGCTGGTTCGTGCTCCTGCTTCTACGGACTCAGGCGAGCCAGCCATTTTCTTCCCCCCGGATGACATCCGCATCTCCTGCCAGCCGCTAGCCTTTGCGCTTGTTGCCCGGACACCCAAAGGCCGGCCCCCGTTCCAAGATATTCGTTCTCATCTTGCTCACCGATTTCAGTTTCGTCAAGATTTTTTCATCAGCGCTTTGGACAACCGCCACTTGCTCCTGCGCTTTCAAAACGAGGAAGACTTCTTGCGGGTTCTGCTCAAAGATCTCCTCTATGTTCATGGTCGGCCCTTCCTATTCTCCAGGTGGCACGTCAGGTTCTCCCCGGAGGAGGACTCACCTTTCGTGCCGGTTTGGGTGGAGATGCCGGCCCTCCCGGCCAACTTCTACAACGAACCAATGCTCCTCTCTATAGCCGGTACCGTCGGCACCCCTCTCAAAGTCGACCGCAACTCTCTCTGCCTCACCCGATCGGACGCCGCTCGCGTGTGTGTCCTGTTGGATGTCACCAAGCAACCTCCTGCCCGCCTTTGGATCAATTGTGGAGGGTGGGGTTTTTGGCAGCCGCTCCACTACCCTTCCATCCCCTTGTTTTGCTCTTCATGTAGGCGTTTGGGTCACGGTCCCTCCTTGTGCAAGAATCGCCCTGCCGGCCCGTCTGCGTTTGGTCCCTCTAAGCTCGCCCGTGAGGTTCGGAAGCCGGCGGTGTCGGCAGCCGTGGCCTCTGGCCTAACGACCACTGCATATGCGCCAAAGCTTGCTGCCCCTGCAACGGCTTCCAAGCCAGCTCCCCCCTCGGAACCTGCTCATCCTCCGCTGGCGAAGGGTTTGGCTGATGCGGCCTCCAATGCACCGGCTTGCGCTCCTGGCCCCCCTGTCCCCCCTAGCGCCACCTGGAGGCCCGTGGGCGCCTCAGGGATCCAGCCTGCCTGTGCCCTCCCCGTGCCTCTTTTGGATGCTCCTGTTGGTGGCTGCCCAACCGCTCCCGCTCCACTGCTACGTACCCCCCCATCTCCGCCTGTTCCTGCCCAGGAGGAGCTTCAGGTGTGCGATGTAGCACCCGTGGATCTCGTCCTCCCTGCTGTTTCCCCTGCTGTGCTGGTCAACGTGCCTCCGTCAACTGCCCCTCCACCTCCTGTGGATGGTTGGGCTCCCTGTTCCCTGCATGGCCCGCTTCCCTCTGGTTTCGCCATGGGTGCAGCCGGAGCTTCTCTCCTGGTGGTCCACCCACTTGTGGAGGGGTGCCAACTGCCTGCAGAGCATCCGCTGCCCCAAGCTACCTCCTCGTCGGCCGCTTGCTCCCTGCCTTCTGCCTCCCTCCCGCTGGAGTCTCCACCGCATCTGGCTACGGTTCGCTCGCCGGATCATTTGACTGCTGCCCATGGCGTCTTGGGCCCTGCTCCTTCGTGCACCGGGACAGAGGCTCCCCCTCGAGCTCTCCCCGTGGCTGAGGGGCTGTCTCCTCTTCCTGCTCCCGTCTTGGCATCTTCACCGGATGTCACTGCTGCCTCGGGCCCAGTTGCAGTTCAGGGACCCTCCGCTGTGGCGCCTCTTGGCTCTGCCCGCAGTGGGGCTCCCCTCCCTGCCTTGCTGCCTGGGGCTTCTGTCTCCCCCACTTCTGCCCGGCAAGATGAGGGGCCCCCTGCCTCTCCTGTGAAGCACCCTGTTGTTGTTGCTGAGGCTCCGAAGCTGTTTGGTGCCTCTGTGGAGGCTGTCTCCTCTCTTCCTCGAGCTGACTCCTCACCTGCTGTCCCCCCTCCGAGCGCGGCTACCTTGGAGCTGCCCCCTGCAATGCCCTTCCTCCAAGCGGATGGGGCCACTCAATTGGTAGCGGATGACCGCAACTGCTCCTTTTCTGCCGGGCATACTCCGTCTCCTCTCGCAGTCAGGTCCTCTGCTCCTCTGGACCCACCGCCCTTGGCTGCTGGCTCCGCCTCCCCGCCTGGTCGCGTTAGCCCTCCGGCTCCTGGTTCCATGGCTGCTAAGGGCCCTCAGCCCCTGCCCGGTGCGCTGGCCCGTCAGGAGCAGTTCCCACCTCTTCCGGCTGCTCATGCTATCTTCGTTGGTCTCCGCCCTTCGGCAGGCCCTTGTGAAGGCTGTCCGTCTCCTACGGCAGTGGACTTCGCGACCTCCTCCCCGGACGTTCTTTCCCCGGGGAAGGTCGCCCTTCCTCCGCGCTCCGTTGCACTCGTGGTCGCCCCCCCGGCGGCCCGGGTGTCCTCCTCTTTGGTCCTCGGCCTCCCGGCGCCGGATGCCCACCCCCCTAGCGGCCCCTCCTCTGGGCTCAATGCCGGGGCGGCTGCTTGGTCCCCTGGGGCGCAGCCCTCCCCCAAGGCGGCTTGTGTTGATGGGTCCCTGGCTTCCTCCTCTTCCCAGACGGTCGCCCCCCGCCTCTCCTTCGCCCAAGCTTTGAAGAAGAAGATTAATCGGGCCCCTCCCGGGCCGTTCGTTGACTCCGCCCCGCCGCCTCTTGCTCCGGTGCATCTCGGGGGTGTTGTGCCCCCCTCGGACCTTGGCATGCCCCTCAGGTTCCCCACGCTCGTCCAGGCTCTCCACATCCCCGGGCTTGAGCCGGCTTCAGGACTCCTCGGTTCTACGGCGGCCCACACGGCGTTTGTGGGCTCATCTCGTCAGGACCGCTCTCGGCCGCCCTCGAGGTGGGAAGGCGGGGCTCCTCGGCGTTCCTTCCGGCGTTCCAACTCCACCTCTTCCTCGCGTGATCGGCAGTGCTTGTTTGAGGACGCTGGTCTCCTTCCACGTCGTTCTCCCCGGCTCCAGTCTTCTTCGATGGCGCCCCCGCCGCCGGCCGCCTCTTCCTTCCCGGAGGTGCCCGGTACCGATGGCTCGGAGGTTGATCCTCTTGACTGGCCTTCCTCTCCGGGTCGTCACCGAGGTGTCCGTTCTGTATTCTCGTCTGATTCTGAAGGGGTCTTCGACGAAGACTCCTATTTGTAGGGACTTAGTTTTCTTTGTGGGTTCTTGGCCTTCTGTTGCTGCCCGCGCTTGGGTTGTTTGGCCTCGTTGTTGTTTATTTGGGCCTTGGGCCTTGTACGCTTCTTGGCCCTCTTTGGCTGTTTCCCCTCCCCCCCTCTGTACCCCTTTCTCTTTATGCTTTCTTATTTGAAAATCGCTTGCCTGGTGGCCGGGATAGTGGCTTCATTCTCTTCCGCAATGAAGAGATGAACCCCCTCTCCCGTCTCCCTCCTTGCAAGTATCAACTTTAGTTAAAAAAAATCTTTGAAATTTCTCTTCATCATCATCATCCTCGTTTTCTCTCTCCTCGTTTCCCTCCCTCCCCGTTTCCTGTTCGCTGCTGTTCCATTCCGCCCTCCGGCGGTTGGGAGCCGGCCATGGCCGGCCGGGGGAGGAGCATCGCCCCTCCCCTGACCCTCCCACGAACACCTCCTTCTCCGTTGACCACTGCGCATGGCGGTGATGCGGGTACTGTAGCTCCTCCTGCGGGAACCGAAGCTTGCCACGTATGTACGGAGGACTGCCAGTCCATGCCTTTGCGTGATGAAGGTCCCTCTGCAACACCGTCGGATCCTGTCCCCTCTCCTCCGTCAGATCCTCTCCCCCTCCGCCTCCCTACCGGAGACGCTGTGGGGTGCCCTACTTCGGCCCCCCAGGGGTCTGTGGTCATCCCTGAGAAGAGCTCGCCCAAGATCAACGCCTTGCCTTCCTTCCCCGCCCCCGCGGGTGCTGGTAGCACATTCAGCAGGCCTTCCTCAGGTTCCCCTCTGCACCAGGTCGCTGGCGTTCCTACGGCTCCACCACCTTCTTTCGCACAGGCGGTGCTAAGTTCTTTTGCTCCGCCGCCGTCTACTCTCCTGGCTCACGCTCCTGCGTTCACCGACGGGGGCGAGCCGGCTGCCTTTTTCAGCTTGGACGAGATCAGCGTCTCCTGCAAACCCCTCCAGTACGCCATTGTTGCTCGCACTCCCCAAGGGAGGCCCTCTTTTCAGGAAACACGAGCACATCTGGTGCAGCGATTCCGGTTCACCCAGGACTTCGTTATTAGCTCGTTGGATGCACGACATCTTCTCCTTAGGTTCCACAACAAAGAAGATTTCCTCCAAGTCTTGTTGAAGGAATCTCTGTATGTCAAAGGAAGGTTATTTCTCTTTTCCAGATGGACCATCCACTTCTCGCCGGATGAAGATTCAACACTCGTTCCGGTCTGGATCGATCTCCCAGGTCTCCCCCCCAATTTCTTTTGTGAAGCCATGCTCCGATCTATTGCAGGGAGTCTAGGGCCGGTCCTGCAGATTGCAAGGGATACTTTGTGTCTCACCAGGACGCAGGCAGCCCGGGCCTGTGTTCAGCTGGATATCTCAAAGCCTCTCCCCAAACGAGTGTGGGTTGGTATCGGAGGGGCTGGATCTTGGCAACAAATTGTATATCAGAACCCTCCCATGTTCTGCACGTCCTGCAAGCGCCTTGGCCATCCCCCTGCTAAGTGCAAAAAAGGGGGTGAAGGGAACGGTTCCCATGGTGTCCCTGTTCGCGCCAAAGCTTCTGATGGGCCCATGCGCACCTGGCAGCCGGTCCCTGCTGTGGAGGCCCCCTCTCCTGCTTCCCCTCTTCTGGCTGATGCTACGCAGGCGGCCATGGGGCCGGGATCCTTGGCTACGGACACTGTGCGTGTTTCGACGCCTGTTGGCGCCACGGTGCAGGCGGGCACCTCGCCCCCGGCTGGGAGTCCCTTCTTGCTGTCCGTTGTTGCAGCCGCATCTGGGTCTGGTCTCCCACCAGTGCCCCCTCCGACAAACGGCCTTGGACATGTGGATGCGGCTCTTGAAGTGCCCCTGGACCCTGTTCCACCCACCTCTGGGCCCGTTCCCCTCCTCCGCTCCCCCCCTTCGGCGGAGGGGCCGACCACCGTAGTCTGCCCTGTTACAGCTTTGGAGAATGGTGCCATTGCTCTGGAGCCACCGGTTGCAGAGGGGACTTCTGTCCGCTTGCCTCCTCCCTCTCCTGGAGGACCCACTTCTTCCCGCTGCGGGGAACCCACGTCAGCAGCAGGCCCTCCTGCCCTGGGTTCAAGCGTGGGACCTGCCTCTGCCCCTCTGGCAGACCACACTTGCTCACCGCTCTCTGATCCCCTGTGCGTCCCCCTTGTGCCCGCTACTGGAGATTCACCTGTGGGAGCTGGCACTTTTACTGCAGCTCCACCTGATGTTGCGCCATCGGCTGGGAACCACACTTCTGTACATGGTGACAAGGTGCCCCTTCCATCTGATGAGGGGCACCCTTTATCTCTGCGTCCTATTATTCAAGTCCTCACTGTGCCTGGATTGGAGCCTGTTGCTCAATTCCCAGATCTCCCTGCAGCGCATGCAAGCTTTGTTGGCTTAGCCCCACCGCCGGATTCAGGTAACCGTGAAGCATGTCCTCGTCGTCGCTCGCGCAGGACCAACTCGGGCTGCTCTACGGACTTCACAGATTGATGAATGCTCTTATCTGGAACATTCGGGGTATTGGGAACGCTCAGTCCGTCAACAGACTGAAGCTTCTGATTCGGAAACACAACCTTCTCTTTGTTGCTGTATTAGAGCCAAAGCTTGGTGGCCCTTGGTTGGATAGGTTCATGCGAAAATTTCGTATGAATCACTGTATTGCAAACACCTCTGCCTCAGGCAGAATTTGGGTCTTCTGGAAGTCTACCCTTGATGCTTCACTTGTTTCTTGTTCCGACCAGCATATCACCCTTCTGCTGTCTTCCAATTGGGGTCTCAATCAATATATCACTATAGTCCATGCTAGCTGCACTATCTCTGAACGGCGGATGCTATGGGACCATTTGATGGATTTCTCCGTTAACTGCAATAAGCCATGGTTGGTCGGTGGAGACTTTAACAGCGTCCTCCATCCGTCTGAGAAACGAGGGGGCAGACAAGCCTTCTCCTTATCTTCCACAGATTTTCAAGCTTGTATCTCTGCCTCAGGCTTGGAAGATGCTGGGTTTGGTGGGAAGCCGTTCACCTGGTACAATGGTCAGAGGGCTAATGGTATATGGGCTAGATTGGACAGAGTTTTCTTCAATGGCCAATGGAGTATCTCCTGTCCACGTATATCAGTCCAACACCTTTCCAGGGCATGCAGTGACCATTGTCCCTTGTTGCTAAGTGTGCAGTCTGAACTGAAAGGATTCCCTACTAGATTTTGTTTTCAACATATGTGGAGGACCCACACCTGCTTTCGGACAGACTCTTGTGCTGCCTGGGCAGCTGCTCCCTGTTCCTCCTTTCCCTTGGTGACCATGGCTCTCAAGCTGAAACACATGAAAAAGTTTTACAGAGAATGGAACCGTAACATTTTCCAAAATGTCTTTGCTAATGTTCAGGCTGCAGATCATGCATTCTCTGTGGCCCAGGAGGCCTTTGACTGCAATCCTTCAGATGAACACATATCCACTTTCCTTGCTGCAAAGGATGTGTTGGAGCAAGCACACCGACAGGAAGAAATGTATTGGCGACAAAAATCGAGAATTCAATGGCTCAAGGAGGGGGATCACAACACTAAATTCTTCCATGCATATGCCGCTTCCCACAGGCGTCGATCTGCTATCTCGGGTCTGCTCCGGGACGATGGGTCTTTGGCCGTTCAACAAGATGAAATAGCCAATCTCCTGGTAAATCATTTTTCCACAGGTTTCACCACCTCACCACACTACCTGCATCCTGACATTGTGTCTCACATCCCTGCTATTCTGGAGGAACATCACAATGCTGCACTAAAGGCTGTACCTTCCGCTGATGAGATCAAGAATATAGTTTTCACTCTATCTCCAGACAGTGCACCGGGGCCTGATGGTTTTACGGGCCATTTTTTTCAAGCTTGTTGGGACTTCATCGCTTCAGATGTTATTGCAGGTGTACAAGCCTATTTCTGTGGTCACTCCTTACCTCGCTGCTTCACTGCATCTCTTGTGGCCCTAATTCCCAAAACTGACAACCCCCAAGTCTGTGTCGACTTTCGGCCTATCAGCTTATGTAATTTTTTCTACAAGGTTATCTCACGTGTTATTAGTGACCGGATGGCTGGGTTGCTCCCAATCTTGATCTCTGAGGAACAAGGAGCTTTTGTCAAAGGCCGCGCTATAACTGAAAATATTAGCTTAGCACGTGAAATGTTACAACACATTGGCACTAAATGCCGTGGCCGGAATGTCATCTTTAAAATCGATATGGCCAAGGCCTACGACCGCATGGAATGGGACTTCTTATTTGTGGTCCTTCGAAGATTTGGGTTTGACCAATCTGTTGTATCGCTTATCGAGCCGCTGCTCACGAACTGCTGGTTCTCCATTCTAGTCAATGGCCAGTCCCATGGTTTCTTCAAATCCACTAGGGGCCTACGTCAAGGAGACCCCATTGCCCCGGCCTTATTTATTCTGGCAGAGGAGGCCTTAAGCCGTGGCCTGTCGGATCTTTTCAGACGTAGCAGTGGCGGCTGGTTCAATAGCCTTGGGCGCTGCCCCAAGGTGTCTCACTTACTCTATGCAGATGATACGCTTGTTTTTTCTAATGCCTCAGTTCGACACCTCCGGGCACTGATGTCTTTCCTTAAGAAATATGAAATTGCATCGGGCCAACTAATTAACTCGTCCAAGAGCTCTTTTATTATTGGCAGGGATGCTCCTACTTCCCTTGGCAGGAGAGTTGCAGATGTAACAGGATTCAAAGTGGCTGCCCTTCCCTTCACATATTTGGGAATTCCCTTATTCTCTGGTAAAAGCAAACCTCGGTATTTTTCTTATCTTTTAGCTAATGCTGCTGCCAAGCTACAAGGCTGGAAATCTGCATACTTATCCTCTGGAGGGCGACTGGTCCTCATCCGGCATGTTCTATCTAGCTTGCCAATTTACACGCTTGCAGCTATCGCTATACCAAAATCTATTGCCAGAGCCTTTCACAGGTTACTAGCAAATTTCTTTTGGGGTTCTTATGAAGGCTCCCCCAAGAAGCACTGGAAGAATTGGAATATTGTCTCAAGGCCTATTGAGTCTGGCGGTCTTGGGGTTCTCAATCTCCATTCACTACAAATTGGTATGAGGACTAAACTTCTCTGGAGAGCGGTCACGGGCAACACATTATGGGCATCTTTTTTCCATGCTAAATACCTACACGCAGAGCATTTCTCTATGGCCTCTTTTAGACTTACCACTGCCTCTGAAAGAACCCTTTGGCAGCTTGCGGCAGGAATTATACAGGCCAACTATCGTGTCTTTATTTCCAAGGAACAGTCTACGGTCTCTTTTTGGTTTGATGCCTGGACGGGAGCTACCGCCTTGAAGGATTTTCTGCCCTCTCCGGTTTGGAACGAGATGCCTGATAAGCTTTGCTCGGTGGGGACCGTTCTTTCAGGCCATCTGCAGGCCACTCTTGCCACTGCTAGGCGCTACTGCCCTTCACATGTCATGGACCATATTGTGGGCTCTACAACCCCACGTGACTATTGGCTTTGGACTCTCACTCCTGATGGTGTATTTTCCACTAGCTCAGTCCGAAAGCTTCTTTCTCCTGCTGCATCACCAACATGGTCGCTTATTTGGCATCACCTAATCCCCATTAAATGGTCTCTTCTGACCTGGCGGGTTTTGCATGGCTGCCTCCCAGTCGACGGGACTATTATGGCATGTGGTGTACCTTTGTGCTCCCAATGTAACTGCTGCACCTCTCCATGTATTGAGACTGATTTGCATCTTTTATTTCGTAGCAATGTTGCAATAGAGTTGTGGTCCCTCCTCTCGGAATTCTTGCAACTCAATTCTGGGAATGCGCCTTCTGCTACTGCTGTTATTGCAGAATTCTTGGGCAGCCTACACTTTTCCACCATGGCTGGAATCTTGGCCCGATGTCTATTTCTTTGTGGGATCTGGGAGCTTTGGCATAGCAGGAATATGGCACGCTTTGAGGACCATCCCATGCACTCCCGGCACATCTTCTGCAGAATGATGCAATCTGTCCGCGCTATCGCCCTTGGCGCCCAGCTGAGAGGACGCGACCTTCGGCCTCAACAGAGGGATCTACTTCAATGTTGGGGTCTCCCCCTTAAGGCCCCACTACCTGTTCTCCCTAGACTGATCCGCTGGTTTGCTCCACCCTCGGGGAGTTTGAAATTGAATGTTGATGGTGCTTTCAAGCGCGGTTTGGGTATCTCTGGTGGTGGTGCCATCTTGAGAGACTCGCGTGGTTGCCTTGTGTGGGCCGCGGCTGCTGCTTATCCTCATGCCTCATCCAGCCTTGAAGCGGAGGCCCTAGCGTTACGGGATGGCCTCCTTCTATGTCGGCAACATGGGGTTCGATCTTTTGCGGTTGAGACAGATTCTCTTGTGTTGACCAAAATTGTATGTGGGCAATCTTCTTGTCCTTGGAGATTATACCTCATTTTGTATGATGTGATGTCCGCCTCAACATCAATGGATGTATATATTTCCCATGTATTTAGGGAGGCAAACCAAGTGGCTGATATGCTAGCTGCTGTGGGATGCTCCCTACCGTCTCCCTCTTTCTGGGTTTCTTGGGCTGACCTCCCTCCTTCTGTAAAAGGCCCCTACCGGCTTGATAAGGTAGGGTGCCCCTCCCTACGGCCCTAGCCCACTTTTGTACCTCAGTCCTTTCATTTTCTATATATCTACTTCCTATTCGGGGGCTGAGGTTGAGCGTCCCTCCCCTTCCTTAGGGGTGACCGCTCTCCCTCTTCCTGCCGTAATAGGTATTGATCGGATTAAAAAAAAAAAAATCTTTGAAATTTCTCGGGCCTCCCTTGAAATTTCACGGAAATTTCGGACTTGCCCCATGCGTTTCTCTCTCCTGGTCCCCCCCCTCCCGTCCCCCCCCCGCCCTTGCGAGCTCTTTCCTCCCTGTGGTCTGCCTCGCCCGTGACAACTGCTCTCCGGTGATGGCCGGTGGTGGGGGGGAGGCACTGTGCCTCCCCCCTCCCCACTTGGTCCGGTCCCGCCGGCCGTCCTCCCCTCCGTCGGCCCTGCTGCGACGGTCGTCCCGGCTTCGAGTGGCCCTCGCACCTCTCCGTCCGGTGTTGGTGCTCCTCCTGGAGCCCCCCTGGTTTCTCTACCTCCGGATGGCGCTGAGAGAGGTCATGGGGGGTTCGATGGCGGGCCTCCCCCTTCGGTTGGATTGGCATCCGTTCCTACGGCGCCTCTCCTTCCCCCTGCCCCTGCTGGGCCTTGCCCTACCCCTTCCCGTGCCCCTCCCTTGGCGTCCACGGCCTCGCCTTCCGCTGGGCCTGTCCCTGCTCGTGTTCCCCCTTCGGCGTTCTTGGGCCCAGCGTCCGCCTCCTCTGGCGAGCCTTCCTTGGCCTCTGGCTTCCCATCTGCCGGAGTCTCGCCGGCGATGTCTGGGTGTTCCCCTTCTCCGTCAACTCCACTGGGTTCGCGTGCGTTTCACCCAACCGGTGACCGACACGTTTTTGGCCAGCCTTGCACGCTTCCGTTGGCAGGTTTCCAAGCAGGGTCTCCTGGCGTTGACTCTCGCGATTCATTGGCCCCCCCTCCTGCCACGCCAGCTGTCCCCCTCCTCTTGGGCTCCACTCCTCCTCCCATTGACGGGACTGCTCGCGAAAACGGCACTCTGTTTCTGCCTTTCGCCGCTTCCTTGTCCTGCGGCCAACTCGTAGGGTCCCAGCCCTCCCCTGTTCTGGTTTGCTGCTCGGCCCCCGTAGGTTCCTCCTCCGGCGTTGGTTCCCTTGTACCTGGAGGGGCGCCGTCCGTGGCCTCGTCCTCGCTCCACCATGGTCTCGCCATGGCCCCCGGTGGTGCCCCCTCTCCTCTCCTTCGGGTGCAGCTCTGCTTCGCCTGCCGCCTTGCGGCCCCTCCTTGCGGCCCCTTCCGGTTGCCCCCTCGCAGCCGGCTACGACGGCGGCTGGCGCCCATCTGTCTGCACGCGCCCAAGCGTCCCTGCCAGTGCTGCTGGCAACGAAGGCGGCGAGCAACCCGCTCGGGGGCCCCTCCTCTTCAGCCGTTCCTGCCAAGCCCCCGTGGGCTCGTGTTCCGGATGCCACCTTCGGTGCCCCCTCCTCCACGCCGGTGGGTCCATCCTTTGCGCAGGTGGTCCTTCAAGCGGTCCAACCTCCATCTCTTCCCCTCATCGCCCATGCCCCTGCGTCCACAGACTCCGGGGAGCCTGCTGCTTTCTTCTCCAATGAGGAAGTGAACATCTCCTGCCGGCCTCTGGACTTTGCCATCATCGCCCGCACCCCCCGGGGTCGCCCTCCATTCCAAGTCATCAGGTATCACCTGGCCCAACGGTTCAAGCTCCGCCAGGATTTCATCGTAAGCGTCTTTGTAATGTCCTGGATCTCTATTGGATATTTATTAGGTTTTTCGGATGCCTCATTTTCAACCGTTCACCATCTCTCTTCGTTCTCTCTCGTTTCAGGGTCTCTCGGCGCGGGGTGCACACCGTTGCGGAGTTGGCCGAGGCGAGGACGCGATGAAGTGATCGGGACGCGGGATGGGGCGGCGGTTTGAGCGTGTGGCGGGCGCGATCCCTCGGTGGATTCCGAGAGGGCGTCGTTCATGATTCGGTGGTTTTCGGCGTGGTTTAGTCCCCTTGGGGCGCGGTTTCTTCGGTGGAGGTAGGGAGATGGATCACCACTTCGTCCTCTACGTTTTCCCTGTTTCTGTGCGTGGTTTGGCGCTAGAACGGGTTAGATCGGGCTGGTTTGGGAAAAATTGATGTTTTTGGGGTTTTCAGGGTTCGCCGGAGAACGGCAACCATTCTCGGTCCAGTTAGTGTTAAAATGACCGCTGGGATGTCTGGATCCCATTCACGTAGGTTTCGTGTCGATTGGTCGTCATTCGGGGCCGGTAGGAGTCCGGGAACCTCGGTGACTCGTTTTGGGTCGATTTGAGGAAATCGCCCTGATCTCGCGATCCGGCGCGTGCATGTGGTGTTTTTAGCCTCTAGGGATTGTGTTTCGTTGTGTGGTCCTTTTGAGACCGTTCATCCCCTTGTGTGGTCAGTTTTAGACCATTCATCCCGTTGTATGGTTCCCGTGCGACCGCTCATCCTGTTGAGTCGTTTGGTGTGTCGTTGGCCGGTTCGGGTCAACCCGGTGTGACCCAGTGGTTGACATGTGACCCGGTGTGTGTGTCTCGACGGTTCTGTCCAGCTCGAGACGGTTGTTCTGGATGACTCGAGGTATCGTCTCACCTCGGTCCGCGTGTCCAGGTGTGCTGAGGGTCTTGGTGTTCCCTCAGATTTTCGTGAGTTGTTTCCTCCGTGTGAGTCGTTTCCCGGCTTAGGATTAGCTCGATTGGCGGTGTGTTACCGCTTTGCACGACGATCTTGACCCTGAGTTGCGTAACTCAAGGATCGTGGTGTTTGCAGGTCTAGTTGTCTTATCTTGAGTCTGTTGGCAGTTGGTGTTCTGCCTTTGTGCTTTGTAGTACGGGCGACAGCGCGGCCTGGCCTATCAGTACTCCAGCACTCGTGTTTCAGAGTCTCCGTGTCTTGTGAGCCTCCACTGGTTGTAGCCCTACGACGCGGTCGACCCACCAGGGAGAGGTGGTAGGGTATCCCGATTAACGGTTCCTAAGCTGTTCCGTGGGCCCCCGGCTTGGCCGTAGCGTCCTACGGAGGGAGAAAAACTAGCTAGAGGGCCTGGCTCAGGCAAGAGCCAGTGTGTGCACACGTGGTCAGGGGCTGAGGACATGCGCCGACGGGCGTGACCCTGACTAGTCACTTGTTACTGTAGCTCCTGTTCTGGTGCTGTGGTTGTGTCGTAGTCTCTGTCGGGCCGTTGTGACGACAGTGTAGACGAGACACTTGTCGGCGCAGCATAAGACGTCGCGGACGCAGTTGGCCGTTCTACTTGTGAGGTGGTCGTAGTCTCTGTCGGGCCGTTGTGACGACAGTGTAGACGAGACACTTGTCGGCGCAGCATAAGGCGTCAGTGGACGCAGCTGGCTGTTCTTCTAATGAGGAGGTGCTTCCGTCACATGACGTGTGACTCTCGTGTTTTCTCGGAGTCTGTGTTTCCCTTCTGAGTTGGTCTGTTCTGGGCTGGGCCTGGACCAGCTTGGTGTGGTACACGACGCTCCGGTCGTGTACGTGGCTGTGCTTTGGTGAGCGTACACGGCAATTGGGGCGTGCGTGCGCCCGAGTCTCTCTGTGTCGTGGTTCGAGTGGCTTTGAGCGCCGTGGTTTGTCGGCGGCTGTATTCTGGTGAATGCGGCTTTTATCTTCTTTTAGCAATAGCTGCTCTTTCCGTTGACGGCTTTCTTTTACAGCTTTCTAGTAGTAGTTTTCCTGCTTTGCTATTACTGCTGTTTTCGTGTTGCGTGTTACTGCGTTGCTTCCAGTGGGGATCCGCGTGACCCCTACTGAGCCAGTGACACGAGGCTCACCCCTGCTTTTCAGGTGGGGTGACGTGTTCGTTCTGCTTCCGCGGGTCCTGGAGTTCGAGTAGTAGCTGCCAGCTGGTACCTCCGTCGGGCTTCCCCCGACTCCTCGGTACATCTTTTCTTTCTGTCGACTGTACTGTTAGACTGCTGTCTTTAGCTTTGGACTTGACTCTGGTATAGAATTGTTTAAAATCTGTTAATTAAAATGTACTTTTATTTCTGCTACTTTAGCAAACCGATCTAATGAAATTTAATTGCTTGCTGTTATATCTGTCAGTTCAATGTACTACACGACAGTCCTTTTTCCCTTCGGAGCTTTACCGCTCTTGGGAGGCCTCGAGGGTTCCAAGTGATATCAGGTGTATTCGGTAGTCCTACCGGGTATATCTGGTATCCGGAATCCGGGTCGTCACAGTTGGTATCAGAGCGTTGTTGTGTGAAGTACATGGGAATCTCAGATATACAGTTTCCAGAGTCGTAAAAGTCTAGTACAGTCTTCAGCTGGCGTTAGGTTTCGTGATTTCCGTTTCTTGTCGTTGTGGGTCTTTTCTTGGTAAGCTGCTCGATGCATGACTCGTTCCTCTGTAGTCGTGTGTCCAGCTACTGTCATGCCTTGAGGTGACCCAGCTTGCAGTTGTGTTCCGTGGTTCTGTGTCCTGTGCGGAGCCGGAATCCTGCAAGTGCTGCTGCTGTTGTTTTTATAAGCGCTGTTTCTTTATGATTTTGTTTGTCTATCATTAGTAATTTGTGGACCAACTCATGTCGGTTCGCTTTGCTATACTCTCTTCCCTGGTAGAGTTAGCTTGCGACTCGATCAGGTGTCTCGTGGTCCGGTGATGTTGTTGTGCTGTCGTTTCTCCGTGAATTTGTCACTGGTGTCCCCTGTGCTAGGTGTTCCCTGTCGCCTTTGGCACTGGAGCCGATGATGTTGTCAGGCGGTCAGCTGAGAGGACTGTGTTTCCTTGTTTAAGCTGCTCCCTGATGTGTTTGTCGTTTTGTTTCTCGGTATCTGTTGTTCTGGCAATCGTGTCTCTTTTCCCTGTGAGACGTAAGCGATGTTGCCGCGCTTCAGAGCTGTCGGACGTCTGTTCCCTTGTGTCGCGCTCACTCCCGAGCGTGTACTCGTGATAATGGTCTGACGATGTTCCTCTGGGCTTTGTTTCTCGTGTTTTGTGTCGTTTCGCAGTTAGGTTGTCGGGTTGTTCTTCCCTGCTTCTTCCTTCTTGTAGTCCTTAATTTCGAGGACGAAATTTCTTAAAGGAGGGGAGGATGTAATGTCCTGGATCTCTATTGGATATTTATTAGGTTTTTCGGATGCCTCATTTTCAACCGTTCACCATCTCTCTTCGTTCTCTCTCGTTTCAGGGTCTCTCGGCGCGGGGTGCACACCGTTGCGGAGTTGGCCGAGGCGAGGACGCGATGAAGTGATCGGGACGCGGGATGGGGCGGCGGTTTGAGCGTGTGGCGGGCGCGATCCCTCGGTGGATTCCGAGAGGGCGTCGTTCATGATTCGGTGGTTTTCGGCGTGGTTTAGTCCCCTTGGGGCGCGGTTTCTTCGGTGGAGGTAGGGAGATGGATCACCACTTCGTCCTCTACGTTTTCCCTGTTTCTGTGCGTGGTTTGGCGCTAGAACGGGTTAGATCGGGCTGGTTTGGGAAAAATTGATGTTTTTGGGGTTTTCAGGGTTCGCCGGAGAACGGCAACCATTCTCGGTCCAGTTAGTGTTAAAATGACCGCTGGGATGTCTGGATCCCATTCACGTAGGTTTCGTGTCGATTGGTCGTCATTCGGGGCCGGTAGGAGTCCGGGAACCTCGGTGACTCGTTTTGGGTTGATTTGAGGAAATCGCCCTGATCTCGCGATCCGGCGCGTGCATGTGGTGTTTTTAGCCTCTAGGGATTGTGTTTCGTTGTGTGGTCCTTTTGAGACCGTTCATCCCCTTGTGTGGTCAGTTTTAGACCATTCATCCCGTTGTATGGTTCCCGTGCGACCGCTCATCCTGTTGAGTCGTTTGGTGTGTCGTTGGCCGGTTCGGGTCAACCCGGTGTGACCCAGTGGTTGACATGTGACCCGGTGTGTGTGTCTCGACGGTTCTGTCCAGCTCGAGACGGTTGTTCTGGATGACTCGAGGTATCGTCTCACCTCGGTCCGCGTGTCCAGGTGTGCTGAGGGTCTTGGTGTTCCCTCAGATTTTCGTGAGTTGTTTCCTCCGTGTGAGTCGTTTCCCGGCTTAGGATTAGCTCGATTGGCGGTGTGTTACCGCTTTGCACGACGATCTTGACCCTGAGTTGCGTAACTCAAGGATCGTGGTGTTTGCAGGTCTAGTTGTCTTATCTTGAGTCTGTTGGCAGTTGGTGTTCTGCCTTTGTGCTTTGTAGTACGGGCGACAGCGCGGCCTGGCCTATCAGTACTCCAGCACTCGTGTTTCAGAGTCTCCGTGTCTTGTGAGCCTCCACTGGTTGTAGCCCTACGACGCGGTCGACCCACCAGGGAGAGGTGGTAGGGTATCCCGATTAACGGTTCCTAAGCTGTTCCGTGGGCCCCCGGCTTGGCCGTAGCGTCCTACGGAGGGGGAAAAACTAGCTAGAGGGCCTGGCTCAGGCAAGAGCCAGTGTGTGCACACGTGGTCAGGGGCTGAGGACATGCGCCGACGGGCGTGACCCTGACTAGTCACTTGTTACTGTAGCTCCTGTTCTGGTGCTGTGGTTGTGTCGTAGTCTCTGTCGGGCCGTTGTGACGACAGTGTAGACGAGACACTTGTCGGCGCAGCATAAGACGTCGCGGACGCAGTTGGCCGTTCTACTTGTGAGGTGGTCGTAGTCTCTGTCGGGCCGTTGTGACGACAGTGTAGACGAGACACTTGTCGGCGCAGCATAAGGCGTCAGTGGACGCAGCTGGCTGTTCTTCTAATGAGGAGGTGCTTCCGTCACATGACGCGTGACTCTCGTGTTTTCTCGGAGTCTGTGTTTCCCTTCTGAGTTGGTCTGTTCTGGGCTGGGCCTGGACCAGCTTGGTGTGGTACACGACGCTCCGGTCGTGTACGTGGCTGTGCTTTGGTGAGCGTACACGGCAATTGGGGCGTGCGTGCGCCCGAGTCTCTCTGTGTCGTGGTTCGAGTGGCTTTGAGCGCCGTGGTTTGTCGGCGGCTGTATTCTGGTGAATGCGGCTTTTATCTTCTTTTAGCAATAGCTGCTCTTTCCGTTGACGGCTTTCTTTTACAGCTTTCTAGTAGTAGTTTTCCTGCTTTGCTATTACTGCTGTTTTCGTGTTGCGTGTTACTGCGTTGCTTCCAGTGGGGATCCGCGTGACCCCTACTGAGCCAGTGACACGAGGCTCACCCCTGCTTTTCAGGTGGGGTGACGTGTTCGTTCTGCTTCCGCGGGTCCTGGAGTTCGAGTAGTAGCTGCCAGCTGGTACCTCCGTCGGGCTTCCCCCGACTCCTCGGTACATCTTTTCTTTCTGTCGACTGTACTGTTAGACTGCTGTCTTTAGCTTTGGACTTGACTCTGGTATAGAATTGTTTAAAATCTGTTAATTAAAATGTACTTTTATTTCTGCTACTTTAGCAAACCGATCTAATGAAATTTAATTGCTTGCTGTTATATCTGTCAGTTCAATGTACTACACGACAGTCCTTTTTCCCTTCGGAGCTTTACCGCTATTGGGAGGCCTCGCGGGTTCCAAGTGATATCAGGTGTATTCGGTAGTCCTACCGGGTATATCTGGTATCCGGAATCCGGGTCGTCACAGCCTTGGACTCCAGACATCTGCTCCTCCGGTTCCTCAATCGTGAAGATTTCCTCCTTGTCTTGCTGAAGGACACCCTCTACATCCAAGGGAGGCCTTTCATCTTCTTCAAATGGACCATGGGCTTCTCCAAGGAGGCGGACTCCCCCCTTGTACCAGTCTGGATTGAGCTGCCAGACTTACCGGTGAATTTCTACAACGAAGCTATGATAACGTCCATCGCCGGAAGCATTGGCCCCACTCTGCAAATCGACCGCAACACCCTTTGTCTCACCAAATCGCTCGCTGCCCGTGTTTGCGTGCAGCTTGACATCTCCAAGCTCCTCCCCCACAGGGTCTATATAGGCCATGGAAGCTCGGGTTTTTGGCAGCCTGTCACCTATACGGACCCTCCCCTCTACTGCTCCACATGCAAGCGCCTTGGCCATCTGGCCCCCAAGTGCAAGAAGCCAGCTACGTGCCCACCCTCTGCTGCTGCTCCCCGGCCAGCTGGCCTAGGAGCTCCCCTCCTGGCAGCTGTTCCTGCGTCAACTCCCCTACCGGTGCACGCTGCTCCACCACCGCATGCTTTGAACGCTTCTTGCGCTGCAGCTCCACCCTCGGGCAGCAGGGCTCTCTCCACGCAGCCCCCCGCTCGTGGCTCTGCAGATGCTCCTGCCTGTTTCCCTACGGCCTCTGCCGCTCTGGGCCCCCTGGCTGCTGCCTCTCTGGGCCCCCTGCCCGTCCCCGCTCTCGTCGTCGGCCTCTGCATGGCCACGGAGCACCCTGCTGCGGCCCCTGCTGTCCGCGGTGGCCCCACCTCCTCCGTGCAGGCTTTCGCTTCCCCTGCTTTGCCGTTTGTTGACCCTGCCGTCTCTGAAGAGGAGAGGCGGTTAGCATCTCTAGCCGGCTCGCTCTGCATCGCTGGCCGGGAGGCCCCTGCCTCCTCTGCCCCTCCTTGGTGCGCACCCCCTCCATCCTCAGTAATGCAGGCTATGGACCCCATGGGCGTAGACGCGGCGCTCCCCGTCGTGGCTCCGCCTCCTGCCTGCATTCCCGAGCTCGGGAGTGCGACCCACGGCTTCTTGCCAGTGGCACCTTCCAACTTGTCGTCGGCCTCCCTCCAGCCGTCTTCTGCAGTATGCCCTCCGCCTCCGTTTCGATGGTTCCCATACCGTCGCCTGCTACAGTAAGCTCCACGGCGCTGGAGCTTCAGGCACCCATGCCCAAGCATGCTCCTTCGCCCTCCCC
>JAHNEJ010001683.1:67500-71167 GCA_022559845.1 Amorphophallus konjac
CACCGGCGGTGCCGTCCTCCAACCCCTCCGCGGAGGGCAGCCTCCCTGCGGGTGGCCTCCGGGCTTTGGCCTCCTCTTCTGGGCAGGGGGCCCTTCGCCCTGCCACCCTCCCCGTCGCCAATGCCGGTGTCTCTGTCCGTGCTGGAGGGCACCCTTTAGCGCATCTCGGCCGGGCTTCAGGCCCAGGAGGGCCCTTGTCCGGTGGCCGTGCCCGTCCGCCTGTGGTCCCTCTGCCTGCCCTCCACCCCTCTGCCGTCGCTCCTCCCTTCTCGCAGGTGACTCTTAGCTCCTTCACGCCTCCTGTATTACCGCTCTCTATACATGCCCCCGCCTCAACCGACTCAGGAGAGCCTGCCACGTTTTTCTCCCATGAAGAGATTCAGTTGATGTGCACCCCCCTCGCCTTCGCCATCGTCGCCAGAACACCGAAAGGCAGGCCCCCCTTCGCTGAGATCAGAGCCCATCTTGCCCAGAGATTTCCCTTTCAGCAAGATTTCCTTCTCAGCGCCATGGACAAGTTTCATCTCTTCCTGCGGTTCTCCAACAGGGAAGACTACCTACATGTCCTCCTCAAAGATTCTATGCTCATCCACGGACGGCCATTCTCGTTCCTCAAGTGGTCTCTCGACTTCTCGCCGGAACACGACTCTCCGCTGGTGCCCGTCTGGATCGAGCTCCCCGGCCTTCCCGTGAACTTTTACCACGAAGCAGCCATCTCCTCCATCGCTGGCAGCATTGGGCCGATGCTTCAAATCGACCGCAACACCCTCTGCCTCACCCGTGCGCACGCGGCTCGCGTTTGCGTCCAGCTCGATGCGTCCAGGAAGCTCCCCCACCGTGTGTGGGTTGGCATTGGTGCGGGCGGCTACTGGCAACCGATCGTCATCCCGGAGCCCCCTCTCTTCTGCTCCTCCTGCCGCCGTCTGGGCCACCCTTTGGGTGCCTGCAAGCAGAAGACATCCCCTCCGCTGGCTGGGCCACCTGTTGCCCCTGGGGGCAGAGGCCGCCCTCCTGCCACCGGCCTTCCTCTCGGCCAGGTTTTGGGACCCTCTGTGGCCCCTGGCATCTTGCCTTCGCCAGACGCTCAGGCGCCCACGATGGACCCTGCCGGCCCTTCTGCCTGCTCCCCTCTTCCCCATGAGCATCTTCCTCCCTCGCTAATCCCTTGTGCGTCCTCTCCGCCCTGTGGAGGGCCTCCCGTGGGGTCCCCAGCTTCGCTGCCGCTGGCACCCACACCCTCTACAGCTGCTGTTGATCACTCTTCGGGCGCGGTTGCCCCTCTACCAGCCACCGTGCCTCCGAGGCTAGCCGCTGCTGCTTGTTCGCTAGACTTGGCGGGCCCCCCTGTGCCGGCCAAGACCGACGTTGGGCCTCTGCCCTGCTCCCTCTCCTCTGCGTCTGCTACCGTGGAGGTCGCCGCTCACGCCCTTGGAGCCGATGCTTCTGTGGCCGGCCTTGTGGAGGGCGCTTTGCCGCTTGCTCCTGCCGCTTGCAAGCCTACGACGCTGTCAAGTGCTCCCTTTGTCTGCGCTGCTGTGGAAGCCTCTCTTCCATTCTTGTCTTGCGCTTCTCCCGCTGCTGCTCCTGCCTTAGTGGAGGCTTGCACCCAACAGCTAGGAGTTGACACCCCTGCTACTGGCTCCGTAGATGGTGCATTGGCATCTGCTTCAGCTGCTTGCAAGGCCTCTGGCCTGGGTCCCTCTGCCCCGGACTATACTGCCGCCGACGCTGTTAAGCATGCCTCGATTCCAAGGCCTGCTTCTCAGGCCTCTCCAGCCTCTCCCTCCTTCGCGTCCCCGGCCGGTTCTTCATCTCCCAAGGATGCGGAGCATCTTGCACGCTTGGCTGCCTTGCGTGTGCTACGGGATGAAGTCAACGCCCTTCCACCTTTCTCACGATTGGTGGCCGCTGGTGGCCCTGCTGCTCATGCCATTCGCGAGTCGCCTCCGCCGGCCGTGCATCACCAACACGTCATCCTGGCCTTGCGGGCTGATCCCCGCACTGAACCTCCTTCCCTTGATGTATCATCTCCACCTGCCGTCGGGCCCGTTTCTGCTGGCCCTGCTGTGATCCAGCTCGACCCGGGGGAGGTTGCTGCCGTCCGGGACCATGCGTCCCCTTCTCCGTCCTCTCCCCGCTCCAATCCTGAGGAAGAGGTGCCACCCTTCCTGCCCGCTCGCAGAAGCAGAAGAAGGCACCAACGGAAAACTAACCCGGTCGATTACCAGAATGTTAGGCTTTAGGGCTGTTACTGGTCCTCCTTTTGCCCTTTGTTTCCTGTCTGTTTATTTCTTCTTGTTCGGGTTCTTTTGGGCTTTGACCGTGATGTGTCATACGGTCTTTTGGTGCCCCCTATCTCTTGTACTTCGTTTCCTTTCCATTATCTTTATGAAATCGTTTGCCTGGTGGTCGGGATAGTGTTTTCATCCTCTTCCGCAATGAAGAGATGAACCCCCTCTCCCTCCTCCCCCTTGCAAATATTAACTTTAGTTAAAAAAAAAAATCTTTGAAATTTCATCGTGATGGGGATAGATCATTACAATTATTGATCTTCAACGAGGAATTCCTAGTAAGCGCGAGTCATCAGCTCGCATTGACTACGTCCCTGCCCTTTGTACACACCGCCCGTCGCTCCTACCGATTGAATGGTCCGGTGAAGTGCTCGGATCGCGGCGATGCAGGCGGTTCGCCGCCCGCGACGTCGCGAGAAGTCCACTGAACCTTATCATTTAGAGGAAGGAGAAGTTGTAACAAGGTTTCCGTAGGTGAACCTGCGGAAGGATCATTGTCGTATCCTCCAAGTCCCGACACACCCCGCGAATAGTTGACCCCGACCTCTCTCGCCGTCCGTCTGTCGGAGGGGCCGCGGGGCGATTGCGGCCCGGTCTGGTCCATCAGTCCGGTCCGATGCCCCTCCGTCCCCCCCGGCCGCGGACGGTCCCAACGAACCCCCCGGCGCGGCACGCGCCAAGGAACACGGACGTGAACGACGCCCGCATGCACGCCACGCGGAGGCGCTCGTGACCACGGAACAAAGGAAGTCCTAACGACTCCCGGCAACGGATATCTAGGCTCTCGCATCGATGAAGAACGTAGCGAAATGCGATACATGGTGTGAATTGCAGAATCCCGCGAACCATCGAATCTTTGAACGCAAGTTGCGCCCGAGGCCACTAGGCCGAGGGCACGCCTGCCTAGGCGTCACGCCCCGCGTCGCTCCCTGACCCCCCGCCCCGCGCGGGGGTGCCGACGGGATGCGGAGATTGGCCCACCGTGCCCACGCGCGGCGGGCCGAAGAAGAGCTCGGTCCCTCTCGCGCCCGGGCGAGCACGACGAGTGGTGGACCCGGCACCGTGCCGGACGCGCCCCCCCCCCCCTTCGGGGGGCCGGCCGCATGTGCTCATCGTCGTCGTCGCCCGCCCGAGCAGCAAGCGAGGGGGTGCACGGAGCAGGAGGAACCCAGCAGTCCCGAGCGTCGTCGCTCGGACCGTGCGACCCCAGGTCAGGCGGGGCCACCCGCTGAGTTTAAGCATATAAATAAGCGGAGGAAAAGAAACTTACGAGGATTCCCATAGTAACGGCGAGCGAACCGGGAACAGCCCAGCTTGAGAATCGTCGGGCTCCGCCCTCCGAATTGTAGTCTGTAGAAGCGTCCTCAGCGACGGAC
>JAHNEJ010003286.1:0-88751 GCA_022559845.1 Amorphophallus konjac
TTTGATTACCTTTGCAAGACAAATAAAAACAAGTAAATATGTGGATTAGCCAAAGTGCGTGTAGTATCAATGCTCTAATGAAATATAACTATGCAAAGTGGGCATGAACACACATTGTGTGTTTTTATTTAAAACCCCTAAGAGGAGTAAAGGGATAGAGATATGCTATGCAAACAGGTGATATGATATGCTAGGCAAATAAGTGATATGGCGCAGAGAAGATCTCTTGTAGAATAACTAGAAGAAGATGCGTGTAATGATATGATGAATAATAATCTAATAGCTAAAAGAGGAGGGGCGCACTTTCTGCTGTGTGTAGCAGCAGCAAAGGAGAGAAAGAAAGCAGCGCCTCGGCTGCAGAGGATCAGCTTGAGGAAGAAATCTCCACCGGAGGAAGACCACCCGTAGAGGAAGACCACTAGCAGAAAAAAAAACCTGTAAAAAAGAAATCCCTTCTCTCTCTATACCGTAAGCTCTATGTTTAAAAGCTCTCTGTGTGTTCTTCTTATTCAACTCCTCGCGCGCGAAGGACACTGTGGGGGTATTCATAGGGAAAACATCCTTATTTCAATAGGATTAAAAAAAGGATAGGTATCATCCAGCAAGGATCTCCCTTCCCCAATCGAATAGGGTGTTAAAATGAAGAAAGATGCTTCACGGGAAGGTTGCAGACGAACAGGAGACGGAAGTTGAAATGACGACATAAGAGGGGTCACTATTTTGAAATGACGACAGCCATGCAATCGTTGATTCCTGGGTTCAATTATAGAAACAAATGACTTTACATATTTGAAAAATGAGAAATGACGCCTTTATGAAACTGCGTCAAATAATCAACGCCCCATAAGCTGACATCAATTCTTCGAATTTTATTTTGAGTGGGATTCGTAAAACCAGGAAATAACGCCTGCATGAACAGTCATTGATTTATGAAACCACGACACACCTCCTGTCGTTAGTTAAATAACGCCAGGCCTCCAGACGCTAATTACAATTATCATGGAATAATACCAAATAAATTAGAAAAACTTCATATTAAGCTAGTATTGAAGTCCACTTTGGGGCATCACGTGGTGACATGAAATTTACTCATCATAGCATCGATTTTGGCATGTCTACATGGTTGAGATGAGGATGTTAAGTAACAGTAGATATGATGCATGCATGCAGTTAAAAAAGAAAAGAAAAGAATGGAGAACAGAGAAAAAGAGCCTGTGGGGGTTTTCTTCTGTGAAGGCTCTTGATGGGCATTGGGAGAGAGTATTCAAGGGATGAAACAATATTTGCAGGGGAGACTTCTCTTTGAGCCTGAGATCTGGCAGCACCTCCCCGTCATTAATGAAGTCGGCCCCCCCTGACCAGGAACCACTACAAGAAAAGGCGGGATTTGGGACGGAAATTTACGACAGAAATTTGGGACGGAATTTCCGTCTCAAATTTGGGACGGAATATTTTCTGTCGCAAATTCCGTCCCAAATATCGAATTTGGGACGGAACTTGCGACGAAATTTGCGACGGAATTTGGCACGGAAACTATTCCGTCCCAAATTATGGACGGAATTTGTGACAGATTTTTAGAACTGTCTGAAATTTAAGACCAAGAAATTGTGACGGACCGACTCCGTCGGAAATCCGTCTCAAAATCCGTCGCAAAACGGATGCCTTTTCTTAAATTATTTAGGAAAGTCAAATATTACAAAAAATCAAAAAAGAAAATCACGTCCACTTGGTCGGACACGATTCAAGACATTACGAATTTTTGGTAAATGGGCCAAAAAATGGAAAGGGAATTAACGACAGCGATCAGGTCGCTAATTAGAGAAGTAACGCCTTTGTGAGAAGTCGTTCATTCATCAGGAATACATGGTTCACAAATGGGAAAATTGAAGAAGACGCGTATTCTGTCCCAGACGTGGCCATGAATACGCGTCGTAGTCGCTGACGCATCTCAAGAAATGAGCGCCCACTGGAAAAGGCGTTTAATTCAATAATTATCAGGAACAACGAATATGCGTCCACTTGGCTGGACGTGGTTAACAATGTGCAACTTTTGGAAAAGTTGTTAATTAAAATAATTTAATGAGGCCAATAATAGGAAAATGAATATGCGTCCTAGTCCCCAGACGCGTCTTAGAAAAGAGTCGACTCTCCCAAGATATACGTCTGCGCGAAGGAAATGGCATTCGTCCGAATAGGCACTGTATTGTGAAGTGAGGAATGGACGCCCACTTACAGGGTCACTAATTCAGAAAAGCCTCAAAAAATTGAAGAAAAGCCTAGGAAAAAGGGGGGAAATGTGGGAAAGCTGAATTTTCAAAAAATGAGGAAAACCACTCAAATTGGTCGATTTGAGGGTCAAATGGGGCATTACAATGTAATATGAGATGTACTCAAAATGATGTCAAATTTAGCGTGTCTACAGCAGCAACCCTTGGGTTTGAATTTGCTTGGTTCTTTTTGGTGAATTTATTATTCCACTGTCCAAAATGATTTCTGGGTTGGTTAACAAACTTCCTTGACCTATAGACAGCATGTGGATTGAAGACATTTTGATGGTAAGAAGGGTATGTTCTCTTTTGATCGAGCTTCCTGTTTATTCCAGAATGGGTTCTCTCAGATTACAGTGTTGGGTTGTTTTTCTTTTGAGGAATCTGAGCTTTGGTGTTTTGGCTGGATTTGATGTTCCAGTTGATAGCTCTTATTGTGTTAGCAAACTTTTTAGCTCCTGAATTTTGGACATTATTGTTTGAGCTAGATGGAGTGTCCAGCTTTTCTTTTCCCTTGCTTGGACAGAATGTGATTGTCTTTAATTCAAATGGTTTTTTATTTGAGGGAGAAAAACCTAGACCTTCTTTATTAAAGTTGATCTTCACTCCTAGCATTGTGTCTAGATTTGACTTCCCTTGGACAAACTTTTCAAGTGTGGCATGTTTGTCTTCTAACTCTTTTTGAAGTTTTTCACTAGTTTTCTGAAGTTCAGAATTGACACCTTTTATTGCTTCGTTCTTTTTAGAGATTAATTTATTTTCATTCTGTATTTCTTGAAACTTCAATCTAAATTCATGAAATTTTTTCTGAATGCTTTCATTCTTTGCTTTCAGGTTTTCATTTTCATTTTTAAGTGAGCTTAGTTCTTCCATTTCTATTCTGGGCTTTTCCTTTTCCTTTTGAATGATATCTTTATCTTCAACAACAGTATTCAATTTCCTTTTTAACACTCTATACTCTTTGCTCATGGAGTTAAACTTATTAAGGAGTTCAGCATAAGCATCTTCCCAATCATCAATAGAGTAGTTTTCGAAAGGGTTGTTTACCTCCTCATCACTTTGAGCCATAAGACACAGGTCTTGTTCTTCTCCTTCAAAAGATTCTCCTTTATTGACTTCCTCCTCATCACTCTAGGTGCACAACATAGCTTGAGGCTTCTTCTTCTTGAGCTTGGGGTTCTTCCTTGGCAATTCAGGGCAGTCTCCCTTCATATGACTTGTCTTTTTGCGTTGATGACAAATGATTCTATCAGAATTTTTGTTCCTATCAGACTTAAAGCTCGGGCTCTTACCTATTTGTTGTGGCCTCCTCTTTCTAAAAATCTTACCTTTGGATTTTACAAAATTTTAAAACTATCTGGTCAAGAGGGCCTACTGATGTTCATCTAAATCTGAGAAATTCTTAGAGTGCTCACTCCCTTCTTCATTACTCTCACATCCCTTGAGAGCTATTGACTTGTTTTTCTTGTTCTCTTCAATATTCTTCTTAAAATTCATTTCATACGCCATCAATGAACCTATTAACTCACCCAATGTCATGGTGGACAGATCCCTGGATTCTTCTAACATAGTGACTTTAGTGTGCCACGCAGGGGTTAGGGACCTAAGAATTTTTCTGACTAGCTCATTGTCCTGATATTGCTTTCCTTGAGCTTTAAGACTATTAACAAGTTGTAAGAACCTTGCATACATTTCAGACACAGTTTCATCATGCTTCATTTTAAACAACTCATAGTCTGAAACAAGCATATTCAGCTTGGTGGCTCTTAGTTGGGACGTTCCCTAATAGATCAATTCCAGTTAGTCCTACATCTGCTTAGAGGATTTACAGGCAGAAATTCTTGAGTACTCCTCTGGGTGAACCGCGCACTGCATAACGTTCATAGCAGTCCAGTTGACGGTTGACAAGCGAATTTGTTCTCTGGTCCATGTATCTTCATCTTCAGGAAGTTGGAATGGACCGTGGGTAACAACTCTCCATAGTTCATGACTCTGAGCTCGTAAGAGTACTTCCATCCTGTTCTTCCAATACAAATTGTTATTACCATCAAAAAATGGTGGTTAATTAACTGAGTGTCCCTCAGCTAAGAAACTACAAGCAATGCCGTTTCCAGATCTTCCCGGGTCGTTAGACCACATGGTGGGAAACCTGCTCGGATACCAACTGATGAGAATGGCAATGCGGATCTAGAGGGGTGGGTGAATATATCAGCCCCATGGAAATACCGATTTAATAAATTTAAACTAATACTCAGTAAACTGGACGGAGGAATAGCAATTTGAGTTCAGGCCATCATACGAAAGCATTCACAAAAACTTTAAATGCAAGGTACTGAAGCGGAGATTTAGAAATGCACACAAGACTGGTACTAGGCAGAGGACCTGTCCAAAGACTTCCTCATGCAAAATGAAGCTATCCAGATAAGCTTGACCTATCGTTCTAGCTACACCTTTTGATATACCGAGTCTACTTGAGAACGGGGATAGAAGATATAGAAATCAAACCACAAGGCACTAGAAGTTTTAGGTGGTTCGATTGCTTCCAGCAATCTACGTCCACCCCTCACCTAATCAGGATGAGGCTTCACTAGCACAAGGCTAACCACAGATGAATCCGCTATAGGAGATGATCACACAGCTTCCTACCTGAGGAACAACCTCCTCCCTTCCTCTAAAAACACAGAGAGACATGTGCTCACCAATCCTGATGAACACACCCATGATTCTACCTTAGTAGAATCAGTGACACTGCACTAAGGCAGCACATGAGGAACCCACCTCGCACCCTGGTATACAAACCAGAACGTGACCAGTTAAAGACCGATCACACCTCCGATCAGTGCAACAATGCACCACCGGAGAAATACAAGTCGAACAAAAAGAAAACAAATGAAAAAACAAAGAACGAAAGGCAAATTACAGTCGAGGAAAATCAAATGTAGCTCTGAATATAATTCAAGAGCTTTCTCTGAAGACCCCTTCTTGAGCTGAGCTTCGATCTCTCTTCTTCTTCTTTCTCTCTCTCTCTTTCTTTCTCTATAGCTCAGGGAATGGCTCTCTCTTTCTTTCGAAGAGTAGCTCTCACACTCACAGTAGCTTTCACGTTCTAGCTCTTCTGCCTTCGTTGCCTTTGAAAAATATGAGCATTGTTATTTATAGAATTGGCCATTTGAATTTTTGAACTGGGTTTATCTTCAATCTGAAATTCCATTTGTCTAGGTGTTTTGGAGGGAACTTTCTGACATTTAGTGTCGTACAAATCCCGCCAGATGTCTTGGATCTCATGCCAATGATTGGGAATCGAAGGCACGTGATGTTTTTAAGTCGCTCATGAGCTTTTGTTATTTTTCAGCCTTAGCAACCTAGTTTACACCCTTAATGGTCCATTTTTCGGCCTTATATACTTATTTGTCACTCTTAGCCGCATGAGCCGTTGCCTTTCAGATTCTTTGTCTCCTGCTTGGGAGCCATCGCCTTCTGACCTATTTGTCACCCGTATCGGTTATTTTTCACCCTTGAAGTCCATTTGTCGCCCTTATGTGTTCATTATTCACCCTCGTTTGCTTGAGCGTCTCGAGCTTGCCTGGAGTTGACTCCATTTTCAAACGGAGTTGGATCTTCTTCATCATTTACATGCTTCTTAGCCCTATTATCCATTTGTTGGCCTTAAGATCTATTTTTCACCCTTAGCATTGTATTTGTCTGTCTTAGAATCCATTTGTCACCATAGCTTCACTTGTCAGCTTGTCTAAAGTTTTCCCTTGGCCGAGTCGACTCTATTTGCAGTTGGAGTCGACTCGGCTTCACTCTTTTCTTCTTCTCAGCTCTTTTTCTCCTGTGCCAAGCTATTTGTCACCTCTACAGACTTATTTGTCACCCTTATTCCATATTTGTCACCCTTGTGAAGTTATTTGTCACCTTTATATCCTTCAGCTGGCGAGTGACTCTGGCGTCGACTCCGTTGGCTTCTTGAGTCAGCTCCAAACTCGACTCCTCTTCATGAAACTTCTTCTAAGTCATTTTTCACATGCAATCACACTTGAAACTTCATTGGTTCAGCAAATACAGTCTGAAAATCGTTGTAAAATCATTTTAGAATGTACGGAACATGAAGAACAAAATATGCAGATTTGCATTTAAGTATTTTCAGACTTAGAACCAAATGACTTCATGTTGGTTTAACATCATCAAAACAAAACTATACCCAACAACGGCTTCACAAAGGAGTGATCTGGCAGCCAGGGGCGGTTGAACTGGCGGCTAGGTGATCTGGTGGCCAAGGTGGGGAAATGATGATCCGACTGGTGAAACACATGCCGGATCAGCTAGTATGCCGCCGGATCACCCCTTTTTATCACTTTGAATGGGTTTGGATGAAAACGGATAGAACAAGGGTTGGGGAAGAAGTTTAGTAGCTTAAATGGAATGCCATGGGAGCCAGGGAAGCCCATTGAGTCCAAAGATTGCTTAATTTCAAGATTAAATTGAGCAAAGCTCAATGAAACGGTGATCACAACAAGCTTCTATTTTAGAAGAACGAAAGAATGAAAAATGCAGGGATGTATGTTCCTCGCTCATTCAGGGAGGGCCAGAGACGAAGCTGAGATTCGCGAGCCCCTGACCTACGAGTGAAGAGATGAATGCTGATTAAAACTCTATTAATTCAGGAATTCATAGATGATATTCAAACGACGATAGTACAGGGCTATACAGAGGAGGCAAGGATGAAGTTAACATATGCCCCTATCTAGGGATGCCCAGTGATCACATCTGGATAATGACGAACCCCTGGTGGCCAACGGGGAGCAATTACGTAGAGATTTCAGAGGAGAGAAGAAATGAGAGATAGAACAATGTAATCAACAGAGATCATATATAGCCCCGTGGGGCACTTTGCTTAGTCCAGATGATACTCTGGCCACCAGCTAATCACATGGAACTATTGATGAGAAAGCGATCAAAACATGTAGCCCTGTGGGGCAAATTATTCGGTCCAGAATATGCTCTAGCTGTTGGGAGATTACAGAGGGAAATAAGAAAATACCATACAAGCCACTCAATCGAGCATTGATTCATTCATTAACTCTCACGAAGATGATACATTATACTTGAATTCAAAAGAGTGAAGCTAAATATTACAAAGAAAAGAAGAACAAGAGATGGGGAAGGGGAGCTGTAGCCCAACATGGGCCTGATTCGGTGGGAAACCCACCTTCACAGTAGCTTTAATCTTCTCTCTCTATCTGCTCCCCCTTCTCTTTTCGTTCTATTCTTCACCTTTTCTCCTTCTCTTTCTATTTCTCTATCTTTTCCTTTTCTATTGGCTTCTCTGTTCCTAAGTGATCCCCCTTCTTTTTATCGAATGAGCTAGGCTTTGTATAAAGATTAGGCTGATACGGCGGCTCATGGCGGAAGGAGGTGACCGGGCAACTGAAGGTATGCCCCTGGCCATCGGTTCAGGGCTGGCCGCCGGTTCATGTATCCTTTTGGCCCATTTGGTTGACTTTGGCCCAAATTTGAGTATCTTCAGCCCATTTTGGATTCTTTAAATGATTTGGCTCAATTCTTGCTCATTAAAATAGTTGGCCAACTAATTGGCTTGTCCTTATTGTCTGGGCTTTTGACTGCTCCTTCGAGAATGGTCACGAATATTCAATTGAACTCTCGGATCTCATTTTAGCAGCTATCCCTTGCAGCCGAACATCTTTTCTTTTCTTCTTTCTCTTTGGTCCCATCTTTTATTCTGCTCCCACCATTCTTTTTCTTATTTTCTTCTCTACCGATGTAGGGGCACTCGGTCGAAGCTTAAGACCTGCAGATGCAATATTGAGAAAATTTTCAGTGTCAACAGAATGCCTAGTGTTAGGGGGTAAAACGTCCAAATCGTGTTGGTCATCTCAATGACCATTTCATGTTTGGACAGAAGTCTGGGCTGGGAGTATGCCATGTATGTAAGTATTTGGGCAAATGTCTGCCGTGGGATGACAAGTTTGATATATAAAAGAATCAGGGTTAGACCCAAGTGAAAGTGAGTTTTATTTAGTGGGCTATTGGCCCGGGGCAAAGTCATGACATGGCCATGATGCGGATGGTCCCCGAGGTCCAAGCACGACTTGCCAGGGCATCATTGCTATCTCCTTCACACCGGGTCTAGGGAGGTGAGGGCTCTGGATAAAACGCCATTGTTGAACCCCGTAGATGATTGATTTTGGATTTATATGTTGGGTTTTTTGTATATTAGTCCCTACAAATATGACGAATTGCTTTTTAGTCCCTACAATCTCTCTATTGTTTAAAAAGTCCTTAAAATCATGTAACTCTTACAGAAAGGCCTGTGTAGTTCATCGACGTTAAAACAATTGGATATTCGGTGGAATATTCCATCCTTACGTTAAAAAAAATTGAAAATCCTAAACTACCCTTACTCATGACCCTTTCCCAGTGAAACCCTTCACCCCCGCAGACGCCCAACCGCCGTTACAAGCTGCGGACTACCCCCACCGGCCGCCACAGACGCCCCACCGCAAGGCCCCAGCCATAGAAGCCCCACCGGTCGACGTTGACGGCCTACCGCCGACGGCCCACAGACCACCGCCGGCCCTTGCCATCACGCCCAACACGACAAATCGACCCTTGTTATTCTCCCCATGTCTGAAATGGTATGCTATTTTGATGGCTAGATTATTCTCCACATCTATGTTTACAGTGATAATAACTTGTTCGTGTCGTATGCAGTCATCAAATGTTAGTGGAATGTAGTTGTCTCGAGGAGCTGTCGTCTCATCTCGTGTGCCGCTGATGGAATGCAACTGTAGAAGGGGTAATTGTCGGGTTTACGTCTTAAATCGTGAGAGGTCGAAAGGCAAGCGTTTCTATTATTGTCCGTATGCAAATACTGACGGGGATTGCGGTTTCTTTGAGTGGGTTGATGATACTACATATAATGTTGTGGATGTCAAATATCAACTGAAGGCGATGGAAGAATGCATGAACTGTGACTGTAGAGGGAATATCAGAGCTGGAGCCGGCTGGATGCTGGGAACTAAGCTGCGAGGAGATGTGAACTGTTAGAGTGTGGAGTCAGAACTCTTTCACTCGTGCGCCTCTGCACGGGATCACACTCTGCCTCAGGAGCGCATCCATTGCTTCAGGGGAGCATTCACAGCATCAGGGAAGCATGGCGAGCATTCGCTGCTCCAGGGGAGCAATCGCTGCCCCAGGGGAGCATCCACTGCTCCAGGGGAGCTTCCTCAGCTCAGGGGAGCATGGCGAGCATATCGCATCTCCATGGGAGCATTCGCTGCTCCAAGGGAGCATCCTTCAGTCGCTGGAGAGCAATCGCTGCTCCAGGGGAGCATCCTTTCAGTACCAGGGAAGCATTCGTTCCTCCAGGGGAGCATATGCTATCCGGGTCTAGCGAGGAAGCACATGCTATCTCTGGAGTGCATTCATTGTCCCAGGAGAGCATCACTGGCGTCAGGGAAGCATGTATTGCGGGCTCAAGGCATTTCGATGTCACTTGGAGTAGGCCGACCTGCATGAAGAAGTGTCGACTCTTGTCTTGGTAATGCATGAAGAGGTGTCGACACTTGTCTTGGCAATGCATTAACCTGACTGGTGGTGGGGGAGCATTTGCAGTCGCTGGAGGGCATACTCGGTCCCATGAGAGCATCCGGGGGGATAGACGAGCATGCGTGACTGATGTATCCCGGAAGAGGGTTTCTGTTTAACCGGGGTATGATTGTCTTTAATACCCTGACTAATGACGCCCTAATCTCCTAGTATAAAAGGATAGGCTCTCTCATTGTATTGGAACAACAACAAGTCTGTGATTATCTAGTGGAATCCTGTTGCTGCCGTAGACGTAGGAAGGCATCTTGCCTCCGAACCACGTAATAATCCCTGTGTGTTCTTGTGTGATTGGTTTTTTCTCTTCTTCCTCCTCTGCTGTTTGTCCTCCTGTTCTGGGTACTCCGGTTCTATCCCCCAACAGTGAACTACTGCATCCTGGAACTGTGAATGTTGAACAGAAAGCTCTTGAATTTGTTGTTGAAGTTCAGTGTTTTTCATCTCAGTGTCTGCACGGAATTCCTTAAGTTCATTCATAATAGGAAGCAGCTGTGCACTGACATATACTAGTTGGGTATGAATAAGCTCTTGATTGCAGTTCAGCTTAAAAATTTCACTTTTCATGACAGTAAATTGCTCCTGCATATATTTCATCATATGGGAATGAAGAGAATGATTGGAGCTTGTGCCGGCTTGATCTGGTGCAGATGTTTGTGTATGGAACTCTGGAGGTTCATCTGACTCTCTGAACATCTGAGGAGGTGAAGAGGGTGGAGAAGTTCCAAAAGGAACTATAGCTCCAATGTGTGTGTCTGGAGTAGCCTGAGGTTCGGTTGAGGGAACTGTTGGACCTTGTAATGTCTCATAGCTTGGAAGATCTCTTACTATCTTGTTTCCTTTCTTCTTGTAATGCATAAACGTGCCAATGAATTTCTGACAGTAGACATTGGTCCTTGGAATTATCTGAACAGGTTCATCTTCCAATGGAATTCCAACCTTGATGAACACAGCAGTCAAGGCACCAGCATAGGGTACAGTTCTCTTTTTCGCATAGCATCCAGACATCACATGCATAACTATTTTGGGGAGGCATACTTTCACATGTTTTAACATACAATAAAGTAAAAACCTCTTGAAGTGTCGACCTCTCTTCCTTGAAGTGTCGACCTCTTGACATGTAACAGAAGCTTTGTTACATTGGCTAGCTGCACAAACACTAAGTCTACACATTGTTGCATGCACGCACACACAAGTCTGTACATCGTTATGCATGCACACTCACTCTAAGTCTATACACAAAAGTCTATACATTTCTTGCTGAACTGAGCAAGTCTATACATCGGTGAAGTCTGTACATCGGACCAAGTCTGTACATCGGTCAAGTCTATACATCAGACCAAGTCTATACATCGGTGAAGTCTGTGCTTCATAACGCCAAATCTATACATTGGCAAAGTCTATACATTGCAAAGTCATTGCAAAGTCTATACATTGCAAAGTCTATACATTACAAAGTCTATACATCGGACCAAATCATTGCAAAGTCTATACATTACAAAGTCTGTACATAGGAAGTGTCGACCTCTCTTGCTTGAAGTGTCGACCTCTTCACATGTAACAAAAAGATGCAGGGCATCTTCATTGAAAATGCATTATTTTCATCATTCCAAAAGTCTATACATTTCTTGCTGAATCGAGCAAGAGATTCACAAGATAATCACAGACTTGAGTTACAATACAATGAGAGAGCCCATCCTTTTATACTAGGAGATTGGGGCGTCATTAGTCAGGGTATTAAAGACAATAATACCTCGGTTAAACAGAAACCCTCTTCCGGGATACATCAGTCGCGCATGCTCGCCTGTCCCCCCGGATGCTCTCCTGAGACCGAGTATGCCCTCCAACGACTGCAGATGCTCCCCCACCATCAGTTAGGTTCATGCATTCCCAAGACAAATGTCGATACTTCTTCATGCATATGTCGACACTTCTTCATGCAGGTCGACTTGCCTTGAGCCAGCAATGCATGCTCTCCTGATGCCAGTGATGCTCTCCTGAAGCAATGAATGCCCTCCAGTGACAGCATGTGCTTCCCTGCTAGACCAGGACAGCATATGCTCCCCTGGAGTAGCGATTGCTCCCTTGGCACTGAAGGATGCTCCCCTGGAGCAGCGATTGCTCTTCAGCGACTGAAGGAAGCTCCCCTGGAGCAGCGAATGCTCCCATGGAGATGTGATATGCTCGCCATGCTCCCCTGAGCTGAGGAAGATCCCCTGGAGCAGTGGATGCTCCCTTGGGGCAGCGATTGCTCCCCTGGAGCAGCGATATGCTCGACATGCTCCCCTGAGCTGAGGAAGCTCCCCTGGAGCAGTGGATGCTCCCCTGGGGTAGGGATTGCTCCCCTGGAGCAGCGAATGCTCGCCATGCTTCCCTGATGCTGTGAATGCTCCCCTGGAGCAACAGATGCGCTCCTGAGGCAGAACGTGATCCCGTGCAGAGGTGTGCGAATGAAAGAGTTCCGACTCCACACTCTAACAAGTTACCCTTGCAACCATTGTATCATTCATATCAAATCATCACAACCCATGTATCATTCATTTCAAACCAACACAAACTATCTATCATTCAAACCTAGTTTAAGTCCAGCACAAAACTACAAATATCATTCATATCACCAACAAATAAACAGATACTTGTATCAGTTACATCAAAACTTCACAATCCATAAGAGTTTACATTGAGGACAACAACAATTAAAACGGATATGAAATATTGTTCTTCAATATCTGATGGGGACATCACCTCCCATGCCCACGTTTACCGTTCGTCTCCTCACCCCGGTTGCATCCGGCATGGTTTAGTCATTTAATTTTGAGTCCTATGTAATTTTATTTGAGTCATTTGATGTATTTTCCCTTTTATTTGAGTCATGTTCCTAGGTCTTGCATTTATTTTCCTAAGTTTGAGTGTCATTAGATTGTGTAATGTGCTATTGGGCCCAATTCTTCGGGCATGGCTCACGAGCCCCCCCTACCCCTTCGGTTATTTGTTATTGAGTCTTTTGTAAGGGACTTTTGTAGAAATGTGGGTTTCCTATATATAGGACCACATTCCCCCCATTTCAACTTAATGAATCAATCAATGAAAAAAATACCATCTGAGAGTCCAAAGCTTAGTTTAGTGGAGTGATTCCAACATTTTTTGGGTGAGAAACCCTAGGGGAGAGATTCCCCACCCTTCCCTTTCTTAATCCCTCTTTTTCACTCCATTTTCTCTCTCCTCAACACCCAATTTCGAATTTTCTTCTCTCTCCTCCCTTCCCAACCACCTCAACCCCCACCTACCATCATTAAAGCCCTCCACTTCCCCATGGCCTCCATTACTCCACCCCCTAGTCCCAAGGAGATCCCTCACCATTCCAACATCACTTTCCCCATTCCAACACAATCAACCCCTTCTCCACACAACCCCACAACTTCCAATGCCATTTCAAATTTGAAATCCACCCTTCCCTCCACTCACTTGTGCCCCCCCCCTCACCTCCTCCTCTCACCCACCTTCCCAAATTCGTAGCTCCTCCTCCCATCACCTGTTAGACCCCCTTCCAGACCCCATTCTTCCCTTCCCCCACCTTAAAACACCCCCTCCTAGACCCCCTCACAGCCCGGGCTTTCACCACACTCATCCACCCCCATTTCCCCTCCCATATACCCCATTCCCCCCCATCATCATCAACCTACAGCTCTCAACTGAAGATCTATAGCAGACCAGAAACTTGCAGCAGCCACCACGACCTCCTCCGGATGAGTTTGAAGACCCAAGAGCCATCGTCGGAAGCGTCTGCCAGTCGCCTTCGCAACTGAAGTGGTTTCATCTTCTTCCGATCTCTGAGTCGTCCAGGAGGTCCATTCTCCCACAGCTGCGCGGTTCTGCCTCGGCTGAGGACCTGATCCGGCTTAGAAGCTCTGCCACGACCAGCCCCGAAGGAATCAGTCCTTAAGTCCTTCTTCAAAGTTCTTCATCGGCCTGTCTACTTTCAGAATCAAGAAGCGAAGCCCATTCAGCATCCGGGAACAGAAGTTACCAATTTTCTTCCACAGTCGCGCGGCTCTGCCTTCCCCAGTCTGCATCGACACCTCCTCACTCTTCTGGCTCCACAGATCGTCTCCGTTCTCTTCTGGCATCCCAGTTTCTTTTTCTGCAAAGAGGACTCACCCACGGTTCTAACGGCGCTGACGGCATCAAATTTGGAGTTCGGGAGCAGCTAGGACAGCCTCTGCATCCTACTATTGGTGACCTGCCCCTGCTAGTCCAAGAAATAGAGGCCCTGTTCAAGCTCCTGCCCCGACCTGCAGCGACTCCAGAAGAAATTACAAAAATTCTTAGCCATTCCCCTTCATGTTACGAAGATTTTGCCACTGGTCGCGGCATCAGCAAGGTTCTTGAGCAAGATTTACAACAGCAACACCGACCCTCTATCCGTGTTCACAGACAGCAGGCAGATTCGGCGTCCACCCTAGTTCCTCGTTCTTTGCTTTGGTTTCCCCACCCCGCTTGGCCGGCTGAAGGCCCCTCCCTGTGTGGAGGTAGTATTGATGTAATATGATTAACCCCCACCCCAAGTTCCCCCTCCTGCGAGAGGTGTAGTGGTGTAATTTGTTTGGGCAGGTCAAGCGACACCGCCGCGGCGTGTGGGGATCCACTCGCCTCCCCGCTCGCCCTCGTCTCCGACCGGGACCGGTTTCTTCAAACCGGTCGAGTAAGTGCTCAAACCTTCACTCCAAATTAGTGCTTGTCTTTCAATATTAGTTCTTAATTCTGCTGGTTATGCGAGTGAGAGCCTGATCCTCAAGCCCCTTAAACTTGAGTGATCACCGTGGGAAGAGTGCAACCGGTGCCTTCGGCACTTCGTCGGCCCCATTGAATTGGGCATCCTCACCCATTGGGAATCAAACCTTGGCCTTGCTGGCCCTCTACCAGCAAGGGCCCAACCCCTCAACCTCACCTTGGCATTGCCAAGTTACCCCGGGCTTGGGTGAGCGACGATAGAGCGGTGGCCCAATTCAGCCCATTTTAATGCGATTGTGCTTGCTTGCATTAAGTCCGAGGTCGTTTCACATCAAATTGGTATCAGAGCAAGTCATTGACTTGTCTCTACAAGTCAAGTCCTAGGGCATGCTTGCATTCTTGTCCGAACCGTGCAAACCCATCATTGTTAACGTTGAGTCTTGGGTCACATGGCCCCTCTCCCAATCATATCCCATGCATGGTTACCTAATGGGGAGCCCATAGAAATTGATTTCATTGACCTAGAATCTGAAAATTGGGTGTCCCCCGATATCATTACCTCTCTTTGTAGGACCGGACAAATTGTGCACAATGGAGACCAAGTCTTCATTGAATTCCATAAATGGTTCGGGAAGATTAAGTATTTGGATGGGGCTTGGTGTCAAAAGGGAACATTGGCAGGTCCATGTATAATCCTAGGTAAGAAATGGTTAGATGAAAGGAATGCCAACATCGACCCAACACGTCGGACTTGCCTTGTGCGTCCGCCACACCTTTCGGGAACCTTTAAATTCAACAACCTTTTAATCTCCCACCCACGGGAATCCCACCCTCGTTCACCACCCCGGGTGCACCATACTCCGGCCATCATCACCCCACCATCAAAGAACCTTCCCACTCCATTAGTTTTGGAAGAAGTAGTCCACCCGCTTTGCCACATGAAGACAAATATCCCTCGGGAATCTATCCCCTCCATAGAGAGCACCCATGTCCCAATTGAAGAGGAAGCCTCGCACAAGGATCTTCACCCTACACCACCCCCTCTAGATAAGGCCGAATTCATCTTAGAAGAGTCCCTTGTTAGGTGGCTAAGGAAGAGCCTAATTAGAGAGACCTCGACCCATGTTTGGCCTCCCATAGAACAAAATTTTTCCCTAGTGCCCATCTTCTCCTATCACACCACAATCCAAGCATCCTATCAAGTGGAGACCTTAGAGGATTTTCTTAGGGGCTTAGCATGGCAAATTGAGTTCACTAGTATGTTGACTCCTATGGCCGAACAACCTAGGAGCCTTAGCCTCCTACACCTATGCATTGGGTCTATCACCTCGGTTTGCACCAATAGTTGCTACACTAGCGACCTCCTTCTATTCCTCCCTACACCGGATGAGCTCAACCTTCTCCTCGATTTAGAGCTTCTTATCTCGGGTAGAAAGCCAAGCCCTCCACTCATGGCCGACCCACTTGTCAAGAACATTGGCCCAACTATCATAGGGAAGGATGACTTAACACCTTTTAAGGATCTTGAGGACATGGAGTTCCTCCCCCTAAGTGACCTATTTTACGATCCATATGATCCCTTCCAATGGGAGTCAAGGGACTCATATGACCCAACCATCTTACCAACCACCCACCCTGTCCTACCCTCACTCACCATATTGGGCCAAACCCACCTCATCCATGACCCGGGCTGCACCTTGGGAGCCATAACCTTGGACCATATATCCCTAGGGAATAAGGTGGTGCCCCACCCCATGATGACCACCTTCTTAGATCCATTCGATCCTTTCCAATGGGAGTTCAAAGGTTGTCCCACACCTATACACATGGAAGTCACTTTTGGGAAAAGCATGCATGTGTCTAGGCTTTCCACACCCCTTGGCATGAACACTATGTTGGTTCCATTCATTCATATAACTCACATGACAAGTAGAAAGCATGAGTGGGCCACATTCGGATGTCATGGTCCTCCTTCATTCATCATGGATCTTAAGCATGTCAAAAGCATCTACGGATGTCCGGGCCCCCCCACATTCATCACCACTTTACATGATAGGTTCACCTATGGTTGCCCCGGCCCACCTAGGCCCACCAAAGTCTACATGACAACATTGCATGATAAGTCCACAAATGGTTGCCCCGGCCCACCAAGGTTCATCATGGTCCATCTGGCATCATGGCAGGATAGGTCCATCTATGGTTGTCCAGGTCCACCCATAACCACTAAAAGGATATCATTCACAAAATTGCATGAAAACCTTTGCAAGCACATCAGCAAAAAGAATGAGGCTTATAAATGGCTGGCCGACTCTCATCGGCATCACCAAGAATTCCAAGTGGGTGACCTTGTGATGGTAAGGATGGAGAAGCTCTCCCCGGGAGCCAACTCTAAACTGAGGCCACGTGGGGCTGGTCCCTTCCAGGTCTTGAGGCGCATAGGTGCAAATGCCAACGAGTTAGATCTCCATGAGGAGTATGGAATAAGTCCCACATTCAATGTTACCGACCTAGTGCCATATAAGGGACCCACGGTGGTACCTAGTGAGGAGATTGAGCCTACTTCTTCCCTTGAGAGAGCACCCACCCATGATGATAAACCACCAACCAAGAGAGCCCAGCGTGAACAAATTGAACAAATATTGGATGAACAAGTCACTACCACTCGGAGCAAGGTATATGAGCGCTATCTCGACAGGTGGATGGATCGGTCTCGTTCGGGAGACTTGAGGGCGGTACCACTTCTACACCCTCCAAGGAGGGAAGGACACTTACTCGACAGAGTCGAGTTCTCTGCACCCCGAGAGTATGATGGGGACATCACCTCCCATGCCCACGTTTACCGTTCGTCTCCTCACCCCGGTTGCATCCGGCATGGTTTAGTCATTTAATTTTGAGTCCTATGTAATTTTATTTGAGTCATTTGATGTATTTTCCCTTTTATTTGAGTCATGTTCCCAGGTCTTGCATTTATTTTCCTAAGTTTGAGTGTCATTAGATTGTGTAATGTGCTATTGGGCCCAATTCTTCGGGCTTGGCCCACGAGCCCCCCTACCCCTTCGGTTATTTGTTATTGAGTCTTTTATAAGGGACTTTTGTAGAAATGTGGGTTTCCTATATATAGGACCACATTCCCCCCATTTCAACTTAATGAATCAATCAATGAAAAAAATGCCATCTGAGAGTCCAAAGCTTAGTTTAGTGGAGTGATTCCAACATTTTTTGGGTGAGAAACCCTAGGGGAGAGATTCCCCACCCTTCCCTCTCTTAATCCCTCTTTTTCACTCCATTTTCTCTCTCCTCAACACCCAATTTCGAATTTTCTTCTCTCTCCTCCCTTCCCAACCACCTCAACCCCCACCTACCATCATTAAAGCCCTCCACTTCCCCATGGCCTCCATTACTCCACCCCCCTAGTCCCAAGGAGATCCCTCACCATTCCAACACCACTTTCCCCATTCCAACACAATCAACCCCTTCCCCACACAACGCCACAACTTCCAATGCCATTTCAAATTTGAAATCCACCCTTCCCTCCACTCACTTGTGCCCCCCCCTCACCTCTCCTCTCACCCACCTTCCCAAATTCGTAGCTCCTCCTCCCACCACCTGTTAGACCCCCTTCCAGGCCCCATTCTTCCCTTCCCCCACCTTAAAACACCCCCTCCTAGACCCCCTCACAGCCCGGGCTTTCACCACACTCATCCACCCCCATTTCCCCTCCCATATACCCCATTCCCCCCCATCATCATCAACCTACAGCTCTCAACTGAAGATCTATAGCAGACCAGAAACTTACAGTGGCCACCACGACCTCCTCCGGATGAGTTTGAAGACCCAAGAGCCATCGTCGGAAGCGTCTGCCAGTCGCCTTCGCAACCGAAGTGGTTTCGTCTTCTTCCGATCTCTGAGTCGTCCAGGAGGTCCATTCTCCCACAGCTGCGCGGTTCTGCCTCGGCTGAGGACCTGAGCCGTCTTAGAAGCTCTGCCACGACCAGCCCCGAAGGAATCAGTCCTTAAGTCCTTCTTCAAAGTTCTTCATCGGCCTGTCTACTTTCAGAATCAAGAAGCGGAAGCCCATTCAGCATCCGGGAACAGAAGTTACTAATTTTATTCCACGGTCGCGCGGCTCTGCCTTCCCCAGTCTGCATCGACACCTCCTCACTCTTCTGGCTCCACAGATCGTCTCCGTTCTCTTCTAGCATCCCAGTTTCTTTTTCTGCAAAGAGGACTCACCACGGTTCTAACGGCGCTGACAGCATCAAATTTGGAGTTCGGGAGCAGCCAGGACAGCCTCTGCATCCTACTGTTGGTGACCTGCCCCTGCTAGTCCGACAAACATAGGCCCTGTTCAAGCTCCTGCCCCGACCTACAGCGACTCCAAAAGAAATTACAAAAATTCTTAGGCATTCCCCTTCATGTTACGAAGATTTCGCCACTGGTCTCGCCATCAGCAAGGTTCTTGAGCAAGATTTACAACAGCAACACCGACCCTCTATCCGTGTTCACAGACAGCAGGCAGATTCGGCGTCCACCCTAGTTCCTCGTTCTTTCCTTTGGTTTCCCCACCCCGCTTGGCCGGCTGAAGGCCCCTCCCTGTGTGGAGGTAGTATTGATGTAATATCATTAACCCCCACCCCAAGTTCCCCCTCCTGCGAGAGGTGTAGTGGTGTAATTTGTTTGGGCAGGTCAAGCGACACCGCCGCGGCGTGTGGGGATCCACTCGCCTCCCCGCTCGCCCTCGTCTCCGACCGGGACCGGTTTCTTCAAACCGGCCGAGTAAGTGCTCAAACCTTCACTCCAAATTAGTGCTTGTCTTTCAATATTAGTTCTTAATTCCGCTGGTTATGCGAGTGAGAGCCTGATCCTCAAGCCCCTTAAACTTGAGTGATCACCGTGGGAAGAGTGCAACCGGTGCCTTCGGCACTTCGTCGGCCCCGTTGAATTGGGCATCCTCACCCATTGGGAATCAAACCTTGGCCTTGCTGGCCCTCTACCAGCAAGAGCCCAACCCCTCAACCTCACCTTGGCATTGCCAAGTTACCCCGGGCTTGGGTGAGCGACGATAGAGCGGTGGCCCAATTCAGCCCATTTTAATGCGATTGTGCTTGCTTGCATTAAGTCCGAGGTCGTTTCACATCAAATTGGTATCAGAGCAAGTCATTGACTTGTCTCTACAAGTCAAGTCCTAGGGCATGCTTGCATTCTTGTCCGAACCGTGCAAACCCATCATTGTTAACGTTGAGTCTTGGGTCACATGGCCCCTCTCCCAATCATATCCCATGCATGGTTACCTAATGGGGAGCCCATAGAAATTGATTTCATTGACCTAGAATCTGAAAATTGGGTGTCCCCCGATATCATTACCTCTCTTTGTAGGACCGGACAAATTGTGCACAATGGAGATCAAGTCTTCATTGAATTCCATAAATGGTTCGGGAAGATTAAGTATTTGGATGGGGCTTGGTGTCAAAAGGGAACATTGGCAGGTCCATGTATAATCCTAGGTAAGAAATGGTTAGATGAAAGGAATGCCAACATCGACCCAACACGTCGGACTTGCCTTGTGCGTCCGCCACACCTTTCGGGAACCTTTAAATTCAACAACCTTTTATTCTCCCACCCACGGGAATCCCACCCTCGTTCACCACCCCGGGTGCACCATACTCCGGCCATCATCACCCCACCATCAAAGAACCTTCCCACTCCATTAGTTTTGGAAGAAGTAGTCCACCCGCTTTGCCACATGAAGACAAATATCCCTCGGGAATCTATCCCCTCCATAGAGAGCACCCATGTCCCAATTGAAGAGGAAGCCTCGCACAAGGATCTTCACCTTACACCACCCCCTCTAGATAAGGCCGAATTTATCTTAGAAGAGTCCCTTGTTAGGTGGCTAAGGAAGAGCCTAATTAGAGAGACCTCGACCCATGTTTGGCCTCCCATAGAACAAAATTTTCCCCTAGTGCCCATCTTCTCCTATCACACCACAATCCAAGCATCCTATCAAGTGGAGACCTTAGAGGATTTTCTTAGGGGCTTAGCATGGCAAATTGAGTTCACTAGCATGTTGACTCCTATGGCCGAACAACCTAGGAGCCTTAGCCTCCTACACCTATGCATTGGGTCTATCACCTCGGTTTGCACCAATAGTTGCTACACTAGCGACCTCCTTCTATTCCTCCCTACACCGGATGAGCCCAACCTTCTCCTCGATTTAGAGCTTCTTATCTCGGGTAGAAAGCCAAGCCCTCTACTCATGGCCGACCCACTTGTCAAGAACATTGGCCCAACTATCATAGGGAAGGATGACTTAACACCTTTTAAGGATCTTGAGGACATGGAGTTCCTCCCCCTAAGTGACCTATTTTACGATCCATATGATCCCTTCCAATGGGAGTCAAGGGACTCATATGACCCAACCATCTTACCAACCACCCACCCTGTCCTACCCTCACTCACCATATTGGGCCAAACCCACCTCATCCATGACCCGGGCTGCACCTTGGGAGCCATAACCTTGGACCATATATCCCTAGGGAATAAGGTGGTGCCCCACCCCATGATGACCACCTTCTTAGATCCATTCGATCCTTTCCAATGGGAGTTCAAAGGTTGTCCCACACCTATACACATGGAAGTCACTTTTGGGAAAAGCATGCATGTGTCTAGGCTTTCCACACCCCTTGGCATGAACACTATGTTGGGTCCATTCATTCATATCACTCACATGTCAAGTAGAAAGCATGAGTGGGCCACATTCGGATGTCATGGTCCTCCTTCATTCATCATGGATCTTAAGCATGTCAAAAGCATCTACGGATGTCCGGGCCCCCCCACATTCATCACCACTTTACATGATAGGTTCACCTACGGTTGCCCCGGCCCACCTAGGCCCACCAAAGTCTACATGACAACATTGCATGATAAGTCCACAAATGGTTGCCCCGGCCCACCAAGGTTCATCATGGTCCATCTGGCATCATGGCAGGATAGGTCCATCTATGGTTGTCCAGGTCCACCCATAACCACTAAAAGGATAGCATTCACAAAATTGCATGAAAACCTTTGCAAGCACATCAGTAAAAAGAATGAGGCTTATAAAAGGCTGGCCGACTCTCATCGGCATCACCAAGAATTCCAAGTGGGTGACCTTGTGATGGTAAGGATGGAGAGGCTCTCCCCGGGAGCCAACTCTAAACTGAGGCCACGTGGGGCTGGTCCCTTCCAGGTCTTGAGGCGCATAGGTGCAAATGCCAACGAGTTAGATCTCCATGAGGAGTATGGAATAAGTCCCACATTCAATGTTGCCGACCTAGTGCCATATAAGGGACCCACGGTGGTACCTAGTGAGGAGATTGAGCCTACTTCTTCCCTTGAGAGAGCACCCACCCATGATGATAAACCACCAGCCAAGAGAGCCCAGCGTGAACAAATTGAACAAATATTGGATGAACAAGTCACTACCACTCGGAGCAAGGTATATGAGCGCTATCTCGGCAGGTGGATGGATCGGTCTCGTTCGGGAGACTTGAGGGCGGTACCACTTCTACACCCTCCAAGGAGGGAAGGACACTTACTCGACAGAGTCGAGTTCTCCGCACCCCGGGAGTATGATGGGGACATCACCTCCCATGCCCACGTTTACCGTTCGTCTCCTCACCCCGGTTGCATCCGGCATGGTTTAGTCATTTAATTTTGAGTCCTATGTAATTTTATTTGAGTCATTTGATGTATTTTCCCTTTTATTTGAGTCATGTTCCTAGGTCTTGCATTTATTTTCCTAAGTTTGAGTGTCATTAGATTGTGTAATGTGCTATTGGGCCCAATTCTTCGGGCTTGGCCCATGAGCCCCCCTACCCCTTCGGTTATTTGTTATTGAGTCTTTTGTAAGGGACTTTTGTAGAAATGTGGGTTTCCTATATATAGGACCCCATTCCCTCATTTGAGGTAATGAATCAATCAATGAAAAAAATGCCATTTGAGAGTCCAAAGCTTAGTTTAGTGGAGTGATTCCAACATTTTTTGGGTGAGAAACCCTAGGGAGAGATTCCCCACCCTTCCCTCTCTTAATCCCTCTTTTTCACTCCATTTTCTCTCTCCTCAACACCCAATTTCGAATTTTCTTCTCTCTCCTCCCTTCCCAACCACCTCAACCCCCACCTACCATCATTAAAGCCCTCCACTTCCCCATGGCCTCCATTACTCCACCCCCCTAGTCCCAAGGAGATCCCTCACCATTCCAACACCACTTTCCCCATTCCAACACAATCAACCCCTTCCCCACACAACCCCACAACTTCCAATGCCATTTCAAATTTGAAATCCACCCTTCCCTCCACTCACTTGTGCCCCCCCCTCACCTTCTCCTCTCACCCACCTTCCCAAATTCGTAGCTCCTCCTCCCACCACCTGTTAGACCCCCTTCCAGACCCCATTCTTCCCTTCCCCCACCTTAGAACACCCCCTCCTAGACCCCCTCACAGCCCGGGCTTTCACCACACTCATCCACCCCCATTTCCCCTCCCATATACCCCATTCCCCCCCATCATCATCAACCTACAGCTCTCAACTGAAGATCTACAGCAGACCAGCAACTTACAGCGGCCACCACGACCTCCTCCGGACGAGTTTGAAGACCCAAGAGCCATCGTCGGAAGCGTCTGCCAGTCGCCTTCGCAACCGAAGTGGTTTCGTCTTCTTCCGATCTCCGAGTCGTCCAGGAGGTCCATTCTCCCACAGCTGCGCGGTTCTGCCTCGGCTGAGGACCTGAGCCGGCTTAGAAGCTCTGCCACGACCAGCCCCGAAGGAATCAGTCCTCAAGTCCTTCTTCAAAGTTCTTCATCGGCCTGTCTACTTTCAGAATCAAGAAGCAGAAGCCCATTCAGCATCCGGGAACAGAAGTTACCAATTTTCTTCCACGGTCGCGCGGCTCTGCCTTCCCCAGTCTGCATCGACACCTCCTCACTCTTCTGGCTCCACAGATCGTCTCCGTTCTCTTCTGGCATCCCCGTTTCTTTTGCTGCAAAGAGGACTCACCCACGGTTCTAACGGCGCTGACGGCATCAAATTTGGAGTTCGGGAGCGGCCAGGACAGCCTCTGCATCCTACTGTTGGTGACCTGCCCCTGCTAGTCCGAGAAACAGAGGCCCTGTTCAAGCTCCTGCCCCGACCTGCAGCGACTCCAGAAGAAATTACAAAAATTCTGAGGCATTCCCCTTCCTGTTACGAAGATTTCGCCGCTGGTCTCGCCATCAGCAAATTCTTGAGCAAGATCTACAACAGCAACACCGACCCTCTGTCCTGGTTCGCAGACAGCAGGCAGATTCGGCGTCCACCCTTGTTCCTCGTTCTTTGCTTTGGTTTCCCCACCCCGCTTGGCCGGCTGAAGGCCCCTCCCTGTGTGGAGGTAGTATTGATGTAATATCATTAACCCCCACCCCAAGTTCCCCCTCCTGCGAGAGGTGTAGTGGTGTAATTTGTTTGGGCAGGTCAAGCGACACCGCCGCGGCGTGTGGGGATCCACTCGCCTCCCCGCTCGCCCTCGTCTCCGACCGGGACCGGTTTCTTCAAACCGGTCGAGTAAGTGCTCAAACCTTCACTCCAATTTAGTGCTTGTCTTTCAATATTAGTTCTTAATTCCGCTGGTTATGCGAGTGAGAGCCTGATCCTCAAGCCCCTTAAACTTGAGTGATCACCGTGGGAAGAGTGCAACCGGTGCCTTCGGCACTTCATCGGCCCCGTTGAATTGGGCATCCTCACCCATTGGGAATCAAACCTTGGCCTTGCTGGCCCTCTACCAGCAAGGGCCCAATCTCTCAACCTCACCTTGGCATTGCCACGTTACCCCGGGCTTGGGTGAGCGACGATAGAGCGGTGGCCCAATTCAGCCCATTTGAATGCGATTGTGCTTGCTTGCATTAAGTCCGAGGTCGTTTCACATCAATATCATTCTTCACATCCGGTCGGCAACAACATTCTTCACATCAGCCAATGTCCTGTAGGTGTGACAAAGAGAGGATGTTAACTATTAGAAATAACATAATCTTTACCTACAAGTTAAAAAGTATATTTTAAACTCACAATTTGGCGGGAGTTATTGGAAGTTGAACATGGAGGAATGCTAATCAAAGTTAATGGATGCTTGACTGTCCATATTTATCACCGTGTGCACACGAATGTCTCCTCCGCTAGTGCTGCTGGAGCCCGGTGCCTCCACCGAAATTGTGCGACCTACATGGGTTATACTTGTATTAATATCAGTCTAAATCTTATTTCAATTTAGAAATTTAACATGTGTGCTAACTTACCTCTCCCCCGACTGCTTCCTTCAGTGCTGCCCCTACTGGTACCTCTCCTAGCCCTCCCGTGGGTCTGACCTGGACCAACCGAAGTTGTAACTTGTGGCCCTTCACCACCGTCACTAGTTTGAGCCTGAGTAGCCCTACCACTTACGACCCTGGGTGGTCTTATTGGGCCTTTCCTACAACATAACTTTCAATATTATGCACAAAGTAAATCAAATAGACAAAATACAAATCATAATTGCAATACAAACTTACTTCCGTGCCATAGTTGTGGAAGTAGTGCCAATGTCTGTAACTGCAGATTCTGGTCCTGGGAGGGGTTCTTTGCAAGTATTTTTATGGTGGCCCCATTGTCCACATCTTTTACATTTATGGGATCTCCTAAGTGCCTTTTGATTTTCATCAGCATCTCTAATCCTCTTCTTCCGAGGGTGACCTCGGGTCTTTGGCAGCGAGGCGGAAGCACCTCAACAGATTCTACAGTCTGCCACATGCTCTTACTTGGCAATGGTTGTATTGACTTTGGATATGTGGCTTTATATGTCTCAATTGAATAACATCTATCAACAAAATTATTAATTTGGAGGCCCCTACATGCATCAAGAGCAGCAACAACATGGCAAGGCAGCCCACTGACTTGCCATTGACGACAAGAACAATACATCTCGTCCAATTTAACAACACACCTCTCATACGGACCTTCCACCTCAGCCATAAAATCAGTGGAATATCTGACTGCATATTTTCCCAACTTCCTAACAATTACATTTATATAGGCAACAGCCCGTGGCACAAACTTTTCTTTGATCCTACGTGCATGTCTCCTCCTGTGATCCATTTTCACCATAATTTTCTGCCTAATTCCATCTAACATGTCTACAAGTGGTAGGCCTCTCGTATCACCAACAAATGAATTGAATGACTCTGCTACGTTGTTAGTGATGTAGTTTAGCTTACCCTTGTCATTAAAATGACATCTTGACCAGGCACAACGCAAACTTTCTAAATAGGAAGCAGCTTGTGGATCTAGTTTCTTCATCTCAAATATAGCTGCTTTATAGTCTTGAACAGTGTAAGATTTTGCTGCTGCCCATGCAGCATTCTTGAAACGTGGGCCTGGCCATTTCTTCTTAAAATTCTTGTAAAGGTGCCGCATACAAAACCTACAAGCAATTCGAAATTACAATCTCATCATTAATATAAAACCTATAGTCAATGTCATTAAAATACATAGTCACTCAATTCATACATTATGGAAAATAAAACTAGCAGTAGATCAAACATTGTAAAAGGAGAAACTTAATTACCTATGCTCGGCACCTGGAAAGATATCTGGGACAGCTACCTCAATGCCCTTTTCCATATCAGAAATGAATGTAATCCCTGTCGGATTTCCAATAGCGTCTTTCAACTTGTGCAAAAACCATGTCCACGAGTCTATACTCTCCCCCTCAACAACACCATAGGCAACTGGGAACAAACCATGATTCCCATCAAGAGCAACTGCAGCCACCAAGATCCCAGTGTAATACCCTTTCAAGTGGCATCCATCTATGCCCAGCACTGGACGGCAGCCATCTTTGAAACCACTAATACATGTCCCTAAGGCAATGAACACCCTCTGGAAACAACCATCCAATCCAATCTTGTACTGTACAACTAAGAAGGGTCGCTCTGCTTTAATTCATTCAGTAGCTGTGGCAAATGCTTGTACGTTTCCTCAACCTTCCCAAACACCTTCTCCTTTGCCGACTCTCGTGCACGCCAAATGCGGTGATAAGGGATTGAAATATTGTAAGCCTTCAATAAATCAGCTTGCAACTTTCTTGGAGGTATGTCAGGATTCTCCTTCACTGCTTCCAATAGCCTGGCTGAAATCCAAGATTTGGATGCCATCCTGCTATCACACCTAGATGTGGCTGAACATGTGTGCTTTTCCTGCATTATTTTGACTGCAAAAGTAACTCTATCTTACAGTCTTGAGGCATGCTCTCTCAGTTTGTAATTAACATTTGCACATACAACAGTAATTCTCATGCTGTCATTTTTCACTTGCTTGAACTCAAATTGATTTTTAATAGCATGTTGACGTAGAGCAATCCTGTACTCCTGACTATTTGCAAATAGAGAACCAACTGATATATCTAGGGTCTCTTCATCAGCCTCCAACAAATCTCGATCATCATCTGAAACTCCTCCATCAATATCAGATTCATCTGAGGGACATGGCCTTGAATGATAGCTGTCCTCAGTGTGTACCTCATCAGAATCAGCCACACTCTCGTCAGATTCGCTGTACTCATCTTCATATGCAACATATTCTGAGTCACTATGCTCAGCTTCAGAACATATCCTCTTCTTTAAAATATGATAATCCTCATCAACTACAGGGGCAGGGGCAGGGGCAGGGGCAGGGGCAGGGACATCATGAATAACCTCGTCACGATGAACAACTGCAGCATCATGAACAAACTCAGGATGTTGACCAACCTCAGCATCATCATTCATCTCATCAATGTCAACAAATGTCTGGGAATGGGCCTGAGTAGACTGGCTGGCCATACCTTTCTGTGGAATATTGGTTGGCTGTAAGTCGAATGGCCGACTGTCCAATGTGCTAACATATATGGTCATCTGCCCTACGGGAAAATGGACTTTCATCACCTCATATAATTGAGCATCTGAAACAATTTCCTCATACTGAACAGGTCTGCTATTAGGTAATTCATAATGAAATTCTAAACAATGTGTACTTGCCCACTTAGATAGATGTCTCATATCCTCAATTAATATGCATCTACTGTAGTAATTAGGATATGCCACGACTGTCTTGCTCTGACCTAGTGCATATGCCCTCCTCCCAGACTGAAGAGTTTTCCAATAACCACCAAACTTATATGTCAACTTTAATGATGGCTCTCGTTCCCCCATTTTCACAATCTAAAAATCTGAAGACAGAAATAAACTCTCTAGAACAGTTATCCACATTACAAAATCAGCACGCATACCCACTAATCTGAGTACAATAATAACATTCTTAACTAATATGAATTGAGTGACTGAAAAACATTAAAGCAAAAATTTTTGACAGAAGCATAAAGAAACTGCACCCGTGAATTCAGACATGTACAATTAATAACAAAACTTTTTAGAGCATTAAATAATCTAACAACATTATAGCAAAAAATGACATAACAACAATCTTATCCCTAAACCATATAGAAAGAAAATAAAAATTGATGTCCTTAATATTTCGACTCTGTAAACATATAAAATGCATGAGTAAACATTTATATTTGCAGATCATACTAAGTGTGAGGTGGCAGGAGCACCTGACGCGTACCGGAGTTGAGACGGAGGTGTGTGGCCCAGACCTGGACGTGGGGTGGTGACTCCGGTGATGCGGCGTCTGAAAGAGGGCGGTCGTACGTCTGCGGCGGCAGATGGGGTGCCGTGAAGCGTCGCGGTTGTTATGTGCAGGTTTGGGCAATGGCGATGGCGATGGTGCCTAATTGACCCTGGCAGTGGCCGGCGATCATTGTTGTCACGATGACCAAAGAGTGAAATCGACGGCAATGGCGACTGTGTACGGGGGGAAGGGAAAGAGGAGGGTGGCGATTGTGTACGGGGGGAACCCTAAACAGGAGGGTGGCGCGGCAGAAGGGTTACTACGGCCATGAACCTCGATTAATCGAGGGTGGGTTGGTCTTTTCACCAACTACGGTCAAGTTAACTCACCTTCCGTTTAATATCATCGACAGTAAAAAATGATAGGGACTTTTTAGTTTAACGGTAAGATTTCCAAGGACTTTTTTAACAATAGAGAGATTGTAGGGACTAAAAAGTAATTCGTCATATTTGTAGGGACTAATATGCAAAAAACCCTTATATGTTTTGATGATGACCAAATTCTATGTGAGCCATGGCTGTGTTTTTGACCCGATAAATTGTCTGAAATTTCATATCTTTGAGGTTTGTGAATTGGTTGAAGTATCTTCACTCAATGCTAACCCTATCATAAGACTTTAAATCATGTCTCTGATGTTTGGTGATAATTTGAAATGGATTTGCCCAATGCGGACTTATCATGTGGTTACATATCAACATTCAGTGATTAAGTTAAGTTCCAAGGTAAGGGATTTAACTTTGAATCTTTAACATTTTAATGTTCAAGTAAAAGCAACTGAGTTGATGTGTTTTTGCAGGTTAGTAGATGGGTTGAATGGCTTTATATCATAAGAGATTAAGGTGAGATCGATTCAATTTGATTTTCATGCAAATATTCAAGAACTCTGGGTGGAAGGGTGTCGACCCCAAGGGTCGACCCCTCTTATGGAGAGTTCTGTCTGCTCGCATTAGCATAACCCGGCGTGAAGAGGGTCGACCCCCGGGTTCGACCACCTTTTTGTTATGTTCTATCTTTTGGTCTGGGCATTGTCTGAACCTGTTCACAGGGTAAGGGTGTCCACCCTGTGGGTCAACCCCTTCCGGATCTGACCTATTTTGAGCCTTTGAAACTTGGCTCGCAATCCAATAATGCCTGTCCTTTTGGGCTCTAAATGGTCATATCTAAGGATAAATATTCCCCATCCGTGTCCTTTTAGCCTGACCTATATATATATCAATGATTGGGAACCCTAAAGGTGAGAGAGGATCATTTATCATCTTTTTCGCTGCTTTTTCTGTGCAGGGAAGGAAAGCTATGAGAAGGGGTCACTCTCCCATGAGTTAAGCTAGAAGAAGGAGATTTCAGTCTGATTTCATCTTACACTCATGAGTTGAAAGTGCTGCATCCGGTTCAAGGGAGATAGAACACGAATCTTCATCATCCTTCGACTGGGTTTAGGAGAAATCCGGTTTTAAGCTGCTGGCTACGGTTCGAGCGAAGTTCTCTTGAAAAGAAGGGGGATTCTCAACCTCCAGATCATTTATACTTGCACATCCTTGCATCCTTTAGTTCTTGAGCTTATCCTGTAAATTTTCTTTCACATACTCTGAGGAAAACAGTGTCTGGGTGCTGCGTTCTGTGCAGCCTGTGTGTGTGGTTGGTTGCATCCTACAACATGTGTATGGTGCTGTGTGTTCACAGCGTGTGTGTGTGGTTCAATTCACTTCATAGTGGATTATCAATCCTCACGCAGTGATGGGTGGACGTAGGGGGCACGTTTATGAACCCGAACCACCTAAAATCCTGTGTCCGCTGTGTTTATGTTGATTGTCTCGCTTGCTTATCGTGTGGGCTCTTCGTGTGAGTTGAGCGTTACTTCTCCTTTATTTTGTGCATACGTTCCTCAAATCATTTTACGCTTCGTGTGAGCTCTTGCGTCTTGTGAGGGAGATTTTTGCTGGGGTTTTATTTTTATCCATCCATAGTTTTTAAGTTCTAAGAAATTTTTTTAGTCAATCAATTCACCCCTCCCCTCTTGATTGCCATTCGCTGGGGGACAACAACCATTAATTTCTTAATGATGGCATTTATGTTCATGTTTATTATTATTATATTTTCATGGCATTACTTTCATTATTATGTTATCATTTTTTTTAAGTTATTATCCATGGCTTGTCGTTTCTCTTTTTTTTAGGTGACTATTTAATAGGGATGAATTGACTCATAGTGCTGCCTACGTTGAAGCAGGATCCGCGCTGCGTCGGCACAGCACGCTGGGAGTAGAACTTCTTCATCCTCATTCGTCTTTTATCTTTGGTTCATTCATCATTTCTTTGTACATGTGATGGATTCATCATGGCTGATTGGGGGGTGTATGAAATTCTTATATTTTGTTTCATTTCAATTTTTTAAACCTTTCCTTATTTTTTCTTCTCTTTTTTCCTTCTTCTTTTCCTTTCATTTTTGTCTATTTTTTTTGTTTTTTTACTTTTTTGATTTTCTTATGTTTTCTACCTGTGGAAGACCTCTGTCGATAGAGTTTTGAAACTCTGCCGACCGAGTTGTTGTGTGCATGTGTTTTTTTTTTTGCTTTTTTTTATAAGGGAGAATGGGGGAGAGGGTGATGCCGAATGGCACCCCATGCGGTGCCATGATCCGCCCCCCTCCCCCGCCGGATAAAGCTCCTTCTTTTTTTTTGTATCTTCCCTTCTTTTCTGTTTTCCTTTCTTTTATGTTTATCATTCATTCATTCCCTTTTTGTTATTATATATATATTTTGTTGTGTATTCTCTTTTCATGAATTAATTTTGTCATTTCATCATTTTTAATTTATTATTACTGTTATTGTTTTCTTTTGTTCTGAGAATTCTTGCTTTCCTTTATATCATCTTCTTCTTTATCAGTCTGTGACCCTTAGCATTATATCGTTGTCGTCGTGTTATCGTTTTCATTAATCTGCTACGCATCTGCTATCATTGCTTTTTAGATTCATCATTTTTTATCACTGATCTTACAATTAGTCCAATGTTCTGGTGAAAATTCGGAAACACCTCCCCTAGACCGAGAGTGTTTGGGGGGTGAAGAGGAAACTCGTCCACGGAGAGTCCGAGACGGTCCAGTAATAACAGGGATGCGCACGAAAGTGACAACATCCAGAACGGCCCCCTTATAAGTTCCAGGGAAACGACGGTAGAAATCAGAATACTTATATCCCCCTCGTCGATCAGGGGTCATACTGTGAGGATTCAATAAACCCCTGTCGAGACTGGGATTAATTCAACCGAATCTGAAATCCGAGGGGATGTGAGGGCTAAAAGGTGATACGGCGGCCAGGAGAAAGTGGTCCGGCAGTTGAAATAGGGGAGGCCCTTTGATCCAGTGGCCAAGCATGAGGCATACCCCCCCTTGATCCGACAGCCTGGGCCCCCCCTTTCCTTATCCGACGGCCTGGGTGTATGGCGGCCAAAAGGCAAAGGAAATAAACAAAAAGAAAAAAGAAGGCGATACAGTGGCTGAACAGCGCACCGGATCAGTCCCCATGCCCCTTGAGCATTTCTGAAGAACAAGGAGGTTGGGAATAGACACTCCTTGGCTGGTCAGGGCATCCCCTGGAAGCCCGAAGCTCCAGGTGGAGGAGGAGAAGAACACTGAAGAGGTTTAAGGTGATTTGCAACCCCATATCTTGCTCATTGCTTTGAGCAGACCCCCGAGCGCCGGTTATCATGACAGAGTCAAGAAATCACGCCGGTGGAGGAGACGTCGACAAAGAGAGTAGGGGGGAGGGGAGCAGACACAGCAGAAAAGGGGAAGTGTAGATCGAAGGAGCTATAACCATATGCATAAATTAGGACCAAAGGCCCCGTAATTCGTTCATTCACAAGAGAGGATTACATCGGGTGTGGCCCAATCGGGCACGAAGAGGAAAAGAAAAAAATAAAGACCCACCGTCAGATGGATCTCTTTCTCTCCTCTCCTTTCTCACTGCAGATCTTTTTGGGCTAGAAAGGGTCTCATTTGGGGTTCGGGGATTTCAAAGTGGCCAGCCTCTGTTCGATCGAGAGAGACCGAGCGCCCCCTTCTAGCCTTCTCTTCTTCTTTTATACACGCAGCATGCACTCACGTTGACATTCCTTTTTCTCTCTTTTTTTTTTCTTTATGCTTCCGCCGCATGGGCATGGTCATTGGCGTGCTCTGCTCCTTTGCGCCATTCGAGCATCGACTCATGCCGCGTCCTCCACCTTGCCACCGCACGAGCAGCACGTTGCCGACGTGCCCGCCTTCCCTTCCTTCTTTTTCTTCGGTAGGCTCATTAATGGTAGAGCAGAGCATGGGGAGGCCATACCCGCACTGCAGAGCCTCCGGATGGGGTTGTTTTGGCCACTGGATGGGGCACATGGGGGAGCCGTAGGATAGGGCTCTCTTGGCCGCCGGATGGGGCGCATACGGGAGACGCCAGATGGGGCTCTCTTGGCCACCGGATGGGGTTCTCTTGGCCGCCGGATCAAGTGCAGTGGGGAGCCACCGGTTCGACCCGTTGGGGCCACCGGATCAGCCCGTGGAGGGCTGTCGGACCTTCCCTCCCCATTTTTCATCCATTTTTTTCTTTCCCCTTTTTCCTTCTTCCCTTCTACGCGTTGGGAGTCGACGCAAGACTGCAGTGTGTCGACGTAAGGTTGCACTGCGTCGACGCATTCTTCATTGACGAGTAGAATTTTTAAGTGCCAACACTGCCCATGATTGGCAGACAGCCAAGTCAATGGTCACCCAGGTAGGCTGGGCGGCCAGACCCTTGGCTGCCCATGATTGGCAGACGGCTAGGTCGATTTCCACCTTCTCCCTAAGAACGGCCAGAGATTTGGCCACCTCCTGGCAACCGCCAGTCAACCCACAATCCATGATTTCTCTTCTACCTCGAAAGCCCCCCACTTGGAGGTCGTCTCTCACCTGGTTACCCACGTTCTTGAGACACGAGGGTGGTAGGTACTAGAGTTGAGGAGAGGGAGATATGAGGGAGAGGATGAAGGAGAGAGCACCCCTTGCGAGAGAGGATTCTCGACACCCGGAGAGATCGAACAGAGAGGAACAGAGGCAAACAAATGAAGAGTGAAGGAACAAGAGGGGATTCAGAAGAGAACCCAAGGGAGCCCTGTGGCATAGAGCTTCCCTCTCTTGGCTAGTCTCCGGCATGTTCTAAAGCTTGAGCAAAGCCTTCTTCCTTGCATCGAGTAGTGGATAAGCAGCCATTGTCTTGGCCGTTTAGAGCACTGGGTGGTCCGTCACCTAGCCGCCTCCTTGTTTGATCTTTTGCTTCCCTTTGCTTCACTACTATGCATATCTATTTTCTTTTCATTACATTGTGCATACTAGAAAATCCTCGTTAGAACCCCTTTCATAGAGGTTTTCAAAATTAAACAAAAGGGAAGGTGGGTGGTCGAAAGTCTCAGCCATCCCCCTTCCCAAGACTCCTCTAGGTAAACTGACCACCATTTATCTTCATTTTGTAGTTTCTCTTGAGCATTTACTGTGTAGCCTAGTTCTAATCAGTGTTCTCTTTGCTTTTTCAAGTTCTCATTTCTATTTCCAGGATTTCGGTACAACGAACTACAAGGCTCTCCAACCTTGGCCAATTGAGAATGGAGAAGTCAGGACCCCACAAGCTCCCACCCTGAGGCACATCGTGCGATCAACTTCCTGTGACAATCAGGTAAACTTCCTTGGTGATCACACCTAAATTCCATATTCATTGCACTATAGTGTTGGGGTCGACCATGCCTCATCCTCAAAAGCAACCAAGGCAAGCCGACGAATGCCCCGGACCACTCCCGACACCTACAACCCTCTGGAGATCATGGTGGGACCCGCTACTTCTCATTGTGCATCCGCTGTACTCGAAGTCCAAGGCCATAAGAAATTGAGTTATGTTTTAGTACATTTGTTTGTGTTGTTGTTAGTTTCTATTGTTTAATAAAGTTGCGATTTGGATAGCAAACGGCCAAACACTTGGTCATCTGGACCTATAGGCGACCAAACATCCGGCTGCCTTGCTCCTTCTAAATGGCCTAAGACTTGGCTGCCTATTGCTCTGAACGGCCAGGGTCCTAGCCGCTTGACCCCTATAAACGGCCAACACATTGGCTACCTAGATCACCCAGAACGGCCATCATCTTGGCCGCTTAGACCCTGGACAGTTAGCCTTTTGGCCGTCTCCTGTCCAGTTTTTAGTTTTGTCCTGGTTTCATATGTATTATTCTATTTTCATTAATTGCATGTTGTTTAAGGTCACACTACAGGTCTGAGCTCAGGGTTCGGGATTAGGAAGAGCCGACATCACACTATTAGGAAAAACCCTGTCGCTGGAATTAGACTCTTCACCCGGGGATTCCCACTTGGGTGTAACTAGTCCTTCCACTCGGGAACCTCCATAAGTCCCCGCAAACCATGGATTCCCACACGGTCACTAGGCAGGTTGTACCAACGAAGTCTTGCTAGAAAATCCTATGGGTTTGAGTGAGGAAGTTGTTTAGGTTCCATGGAGACGACCTTTACCCCTAGATTGTTTTTTACTCATCTCGATAGAATCATTAAGGAAGCTGCTTAAATCACAGGTTGAACTGAAATTAAATTTGTGGGATGTTGCCGTGATAACCGTGTTTTCTGTTAGAAACCATTATCCTCCGATAATTGGCTTGATTCAAAGTCAAACCTTAAAATTAGGTAGGATTTTTTGATAATAGAGCATATATTTTCAAATCCTTGCTACGAGCAAGAATTTCTTCCTCAAGGTGATTCTAATGTCCGAATGAATCCTCTATTTGAGATACATGACAGTCATTCTAGTGCCTTTATAGGCATGTTCTCGGCCTCCCCTAATGAAGCCGCCAATGTGGATTCGACTTCCTCACATAGCGAGCAAGAGTAGGTTAGCCTCAAACCCCCCACACTCTCTCCTCACGAGGATCAAGAATTTATCAATGTTCTGTCTCGATATGCTCCTGAAGATTTGATCACCTTGGCTTCCCGAGAGAAAGTTTTAGGTACCCCTCAATTCACCCCTCAATTCACTCCGCAAAGGGTTCAAACCCCATTCTAAGGGTCCTCTAGCAAGCCCCTTCATGATATCCCACCTCAATTCAGCTACCCCGTTGCTCTGCAAGGGGTCACTCATTCTCAAATTCCCCGAGTTACAACCATGCCCCCAAGAGGGATTGATTCAATCTCCAAGCAGGAGATTCAAAGTTATGTTCTGCAAGTGATTGCCGAAACTATGCCGGCTGCCCATCTCCACTCTTTAGCTCAGTATTGCAAACTCCCTAATGCGTACTTTTCGTCAAGTTTCAAAGCTCCTAAATGCTAGAAGTACGATGGCACTACTGACCCGCACCATCATCTCTCAAGTTTTCTCTTAGATTCCCACCAATGGCTGTATGATCTGGTCATCTTGGTTCACTTGTTCCAAATATCTCTCGAGTTTGGTTTTCCTCTCTCCTTGCGGTTGATCTTATCAATTTCGACATCATATCCGAGCGTTTCCTCGCTCATTTCTGACATATGTCCAGCATTGCTCATACCCTCTTTGATTTGGTGATGGAAAAAATGAAGCCTGATGAGTACTTCATCCAATTCACAAATCGATGGATAATCATGGCCTCTCGAACGGATGTGGTCATCCCCAAATCCCAAGCAGTCACTAAGCTAGTGAACAACGCTACCCCTCAACTTAGGGCTATCCTCATGCTCAGTGAGCTCCACACCTTCACACAACTATACAGTCGAGCTTGGATTGTCCAAGCTCAAATGAGGGATTCCACTCTACCCCCTTTCTTTGAGACTCGCATTATCAGAAAGCTCCAACTATTCTCACCACGGAAGGGGTTATGACAAATGAGCAAGTTAATGCTCTTGGTCCGCCTTTTAGGCCCAACAATTGCCAAGCTCCACAACCCAATCAGGCAAATCCCAACTAGGCCATTTGGCAGTGCAAAGCCATATTCAAATGTCCCTCTGCCACAAAATTATGCTCAGGCTGGTCCCAGATGGGCCTCATACCCTCCTCTACCTGAATCTTTGGGCGATATCTTCTTTCCTCCCTTGTCTTGCTAGGCTATCCAACTCCTTCCCCAAAGGTTTGATTTAATTTTTCCTTTTAAACCCAGCATGCATTCATGTAGGAATTTGAAACAATTGTTGAAAAATCATTCTGATGAGCTGACTTTGAGGGTTGAAGTTGATCTTAATCTTTCCAGATATGAGATATTCCATGCCGGATTGAATCTTCAGTTCGTTTTGTTGCTGTTTTGGGTGATTTTCTCGAAAGCTCCTTATTTGAATTTTTATCATCTTATTTTTAATCATTTCCCTTTGATCCACCTTGGCTGCAGCACGTCCACTGGCTGGTAACCGCTCCCCAACGGTGAAACTTACAGGTTTGTGACCTGGGGTACTTCCACCACGCTGGAAGTTGATCATTTATTTTATCTCCTTCGTGCACCGCGTGCACAACTCCCCTTTTATCCAAACATTGTTGATTTCATTGAATTTCCCGAGATTTGCTTCATCTTGTACTTTTGATTTGATTCTCATCAAGTGATGTTGATTGCGTGCCTCATCACACCTTGGCATCTACTTTTCAGTTTGCTACGCTCCCTTGCAAAGCAGACGCCAAGACGGGGCAGCTGTAGACACGTTAAAATTGACATTATTTTGAGTATATCTCGTATTGCCGTGCAATGCACCATTTGACCCTCAAATTAGCTTGTTTGAGTAGTTTTTCCCACTTTTCTTGAATTTCTCCTATTTTTCCCTCATTTCCTCCATTTTCCTATTTTTCTGGATTTTCTGGGCATTTATCTAATTTTTGAAATGCACGACCTGGGTAAGGGCGTGTTTTGTTAAAACACGACCTGATCTAGGGCGTTTCTTTCAGAAAGGACGCCCATACCTGAGGGCGTCAATTCTTTTGGTTTGACCGCCTTCCCCGTTTTGCAGACTTCAAATTAACGCCCTTCCCAGGGGCGTGTTTTTTAAAGGTGGCTTTGCCTGAGGCGTGTTTTACAATTTTTAAATACGGGGAGTTTTTATTTCTAAAACTTAATCCAGGAAGAAACGCCCTGACCCAGGGCGTGTTTTGAAAAGATGCCCTATGACAGGTCGTCAATTCTTGAATTGACACCCTGACCAAGGGCATGTTTCATCTTCGGGCTTCGCAGCCCTTTCCCCAGAGAGTCCTTGCCTCGTTAGACTCCTGCCTTGATTGGGGCTCTTGCCCATTCTTATCCTTCCCCTTTATTGGACTCTTGCCCATGTTTATCTCCTCCAATTCTATTTAATAGGGCCGATGGGCTCTGTTGTTAAGGTAGGGGGGATTTCGAACGTTTCTTTCCTTTTCTTCTTCTTCTTCTTTTCTTCTTCTGCCGTCTTCTTCCTCTTCTTATTCTTCTTCTTCTTCTTCTTCTGTCTCCTTCTTCTTTTCTCCTTCTGTCTTTTTTCTTCTTCTGTCTCTCTTCTTCTTCTTTTCTTTTACAGGAACCGAAGGTAGGAGGGCTTTGACTAAGGAGGATTTCCAACGTTCAACATCTTCATCCCTTGGGAGGCTTCCTCCCATCGAACATTCAAACCAAAGGAGCCACCAAACAAGATTTTTCTATCTTATCTCCCCTTATTTGTATTTTTCATTAGTTCATAATACATGCATCATGTTTCATTGTCATATTGATTTTTCTCAACCATCATATTGAGATCTCCCCATAGTGTAACTCTTGCACTCTTTCCCCTTATTTTTATTCATATTTTCATGCATTCATCATATCTCCCCACACCCTTTTTGCATAGGGGTTTAAGGGCCAACACCCACAAGGTGTGTTCATACCCGAATTTTCATGCTCATCTTTATACATAGAATTTGATGCTACACACCATATTTCTAATTCCAATCTTTTGGTGTTGTCTTTGATTTTTTGCAAGGGTAATAAAAGTGAAGAACTCTCTTCGTCGGCCGGCCGATTTGAAGAGAAAGGAAGCACCTACAATCAACCGCGTTTCAAGAGGTATTTTGCGATCCTTTCCCATATTATTTTCCACTTGAGACCCTCGCGTCTCTGGCGATCACACACACACTCCCCTTAGCACCTCGTGCTCGTGCTCATGCTTATTATTGTTATCATTTTTTATTGATATTTCTCTTAAGTGGATTTTAAAAGAGATCTACAGCTGGGACATTGCTGATGGGTTGCCAAGCGATCTCCGGGAGCGACGGTCGCCGAAGGTATCCCGGCATATTTTACCAGGATTTACCAGTGGACTGATTTGCTGGCCTGTCCATGGATCTGAATTGCGTGCCTCCATGAAAAGAATTTCTGCGGCCAGATCCGGTGTCGGATCGACGCGAAATTGGTACCAATGGATAGAGGAATCAAAGGGATACAACATATAATTATTTCAGATCCATCCAGTAGACGGATTAGAAATGAAAACGACTGTGGATTGTAGTTTCTTTCTGGCTTGGAATTACAGACACATAGGGAAGAACAAGAAATGTCTGAAGATGAATTTTGACCAATAGGAAAACAATAGATCTAGACTCCATAAAAATTATGGGTGGAAGGGGCGTAAGTAAGAAACACGTATGAATTTTTTGGGGATTTATGGAGATGTATAAGAGAGTGGAAAAAATAGAAGAACAGACTCCTATCCTGCAGATCTGCAAACTGGCAGACTGTTAGGGGCGGAAATACAAATCAGGGAAAAATACCAAACGACCTCTGATTGACACGAAATTTAAAATGGAGACTGGGAATAACAAGAAGAACAAACACTCAAAATTACAGCTCGATCAGATCTCTTGATGTGAAGATAAAATTTAGGCTTCAACCCTCTGTCCTGATGTAGACAGCACTTCGACGTGGTGGCGGTGGTGGTGCGACAGCGGCGGTGGGGCTGAGCTTCTCACTCCGAGAGGGGGAGGGGAGGAGGCTTCACACCTTAAAAAATTCGTAGAACTCCATCTCCAAGGGGGGTGGGCGAGAGAAAGGGGTGCCCTTGGGCTTGCTCTTGGCAAAAATGCTTAATTCTTCATTAAAATCTCTAATGACACTATACATAGGCTTATATAGAGAATGGCAAGGGGTGGGGGACTGGGAATTTCGTGAGAGAGAGGGGAGGGGTAAAATGGGGATAGCATTTTCTTCCCCCATGTGGTCAAATGACCAAATTAAATAAAAATATAACATGGAATAAACTATATTATAAGGGGGAACCATCTTGGACTTTGCTTGGTTCAAGTTTAAATTTTCTTCCACCTTGTCCCCCCTTGGTCCATGTCCAATCTTGGACTTTGAACCAGCCCCAAATGGGCCCTAGGACCTAGGTGGACCAATTGGAAAGAGGGTGGGGGACCCTACTGGACCCACTAGCAATTTACATAGAAACCCAATGACTTTAAAGACTAACCCTTTGGCTTATAATACCTTACAATTGCAAACTCAATTAGCGAAGGGTATAAATACAAACAAAAGGACACAAATGTAAAATAAAAATATTAGTGCCCGGTGTTGATTCCCATCATCATCGGTTTGGGAAGTCGTCCCCTTGCGTTTCTGCTTCTTAGCAGTGTGTGCGTGGTTTGGGGTTCGTCCCCGTTGTTGCTGTGTTAACGGCATGAGGAGAGTCTTCCTTGTGGGGAGGTTGTTCCCCATGTGTGTTTGGGAGTTATCCCATGTGTGTGTGCTGGCGGTCGTCCTGCGTGTGTGTTGGAGCGTGGCTCAGTGTTGGGGATTTATCCCCGTGCTATTTTAACAGCGGTGAAGCCTCACTCAATGTGTGAGGGGTAGACGTAAGGAGCCCGTCGTGGTCCCGAACCACCTTAAAAATCATTGTGTCATTGTGAATGCCTGTGTGATTGCTCCATATCTTCTACCCCCATTCACAGGATGGTTTGCTAATCGTTGTGCTCATCTATTGCAACACACATTTGAATCACACACACATATCCATCAAACAGTTTGTGTTTCAGAGGTTTGTTCAATTGGCTTTAAGAGGGTTCAGTAATTCCGCTATGCGTTAGCCTTGTATGTGTTCCTTGAGATTCAACATTTCCTTAAGTTCTTCAGCATCTCAGGGTTTATATTTGTCACGCCCCGAACAAGGTGGAAATATCGGGACGTACAGTTAGGGATACGCTGACAAGAGAGGGAACTAAATCTAAAACAATACACAAGTGCTACAAGATGGAAATGCTAAATGATCACATTCATGTATGTTAATTAGAAGTTGGGCTGTTATCACCTACCTCAAATTGAAGAAGGAACTCGAAACCTAGAATAAAGAACAACTTGACAGCACCTCACTAAAACTTCGATATCTCCACGGATACCTAATGAAAATTGGGACTTTTGCCACCAATGGAAAGAGCTCGATGAGAGGTACAATTTGCTATACTCATGATCAAGATTTGGTTGAGAATTCCTACCTCAATAGATTGATCAAAGAAGGATGAAGGGAAGCCAACGGCCTACTGACCGACCTCCACAAATCGAACTAGATCTCTCCAGATCCGAAATTTCAGCGAACCCCACAGCAGCCAAATGAAAGAAGACTCGTAGGGCTTCATTTTGATAGCTCATAGAGCTTCTGGAGCCTTCTGAATTGGGAGTATTTGCTGCTGCAAGCTACGTGTTTAGAAACGGCGCCGAAATCCTTGACTTGACCAAACTATGTCGGCAGCACGTTTTGGGACTAAGTTTACCTCAAATTGATTGAGGGTAAATGTTCCTTTATGTAATACCTTTCATTTGCCTCTGGAATCACCCAATTTGGTTGAGAAACAAACTCGAATTTGATGTTCAAAGTTTGGGTGAATAGTGAATACGAATTTGGGTTAGGTGGGTTATAAGTCAGGCTTAATCCACTGATTAGGGCTAGATAATGATTTAATTAGGCTTACTCCAAGAAGACAAAAGTGTTAGTCGAAGCATCTATTATTTAATTACTATTTTTATGAATTTTTATATGTTAGATAAAAGTCCCCTTCTACTATTCCGTAATTAATTAAATATTAAGTTCGGAAGACTTAGTTCGCTAATTCGGCTTAATAAACGATTTTATTAGGCTTAATTGTAGAAGACAAAGTTGATAAACAAAATTAATTCTACAAGATGTGATTTTTGGGGATTTTTAGAAAATAGTAGAAAAATGACTTATTCTATTAATTAATTAATTAATCTAATTAATTTGGATAATTCTCATTAATTTCGAATAACTTCAAATAAATTCCAAATAATTACAAATAACTTTCTAAATAAATTTCTAAAGAATTTGGGGTCTTACACCCTCCCCTACTTAAAGGAATTTGGTCCTCCAAATTCACTGCACTAAAACTGAGAGTAGAAAAAGATCACTCACCTAGAATAGATCGGGATACCGCTTTCGCATAGTCTCTTCAGACTCCCACGTAGCTTCTTCGGTCCCACGCCGACTCCACTGAATCTTGACCATCGGTATCGAACGATTCCGGAGTTGCTGATGCTTCCGGTCTAAAATCTTGACAGGTCTTTCCTCATAGGTCAAATCTTCCTTCAGTTCAAAATCCACTTGTTGAATGATATGAGTGGGATCGTACACATATTTCCGTAACATAGACACATGGAAAACGTTGTGTACGCCAGACAATTACGGTGGTAAAGCCAGTCTATATGCCACCTCTCCCACTCTATCTAGAATCTCGAATGGACCAATGTACCTCAGACTCAGCTTGCCATGAATGCCAAATCTTCGGATCCCTCTCGTCGGAGAGACTTTTAAGAACACATGCTCGCCAACCTGAAATTCCAATGCCCTTCTCCTGTTGTCGGCATAACTCTTCTGTCTTGACTGGGCTACTTGTAACCGGTCTCGGATAACACGGATGTTCTGTGATGATTCCGAAACAAGATCTGGTCCAAGCCACTGTTTCTCACCTACCTCGTCCCAACACAACGGGGAACGACAACTTCTACCATATAGTGCTTCAAAAGGAGCCATCTGAATACTAGACTGATAGCTGTTATTGTAGGCAAATTCAATTAATGCCAAATGCTCACTCCAATTACCATCAAAATCAATCATGCAAGCTCGCAACATATCTTCCACTATCTGATTGGTTCTTTCAGTCTGCCCATCTGTCTGTGGATGAAAAGCAGTACTGAAATTCAGACGAGTACCCAAAGACTCTTGCAGTCCCTTCCAGAAATGTGAAGTAAATCTGGGGTCTCGATCAGATACTATATCCACTGGAATACCATGCAATCTCACCACTTCCTTTATATACAAAGCAGCCAATACATCAATCGTCCACTTGGACTTAATTGGTAAGAAATGAGCCGATTTTGTCAAACGATCAACAATCACCCATATCGCATCAAATCCACCACGAGTCCTAGGTAGACCCATAATGAAATCCATGCCAATACTTTCCCACTTCCATTGGGGTATGTCGAGTGGTTTCAATTTCCCTGCTGGTCTGAAATGTTCGGCCTTAACTTGCTGACATACCAAACATCTGCTCACAAAATCTGCAACTTCTCTTTTCATATTCGGCCACCAAAAGGACCTTTTCAAATCTCGGTACATCTTAGTGCCTCCAGGATGAATGGTATATCTGGATCTATGGGCTTCCTCAAGAATTTTGTTCTTTATTGCAGCCTCATCCGGAACACAAGTTCTGCCTTTAAATAATAATCTACCATCATCGGCCAACATGAAATCAGGTCTGCTACTCAAGCTTCCCTTGATCTCTACCAACTCGGGATCATTATCTTGCAAGGACTTGATCTCTAACAATAATTCAGGTTTAAGTTGAATCTGAGCAATCAAGATCCGATCATTGTCAATATTGAGATCCAGACTAGATAATTGTTCCAACAACCTCCATTCTTGTAACATGAGACTTGACAATCTAGCTACCGGCTTCCGGCTTAATGCATCTGCCACAACATTACCTTTGCCAGGATGATACTCAATCGAGAAGTCGAAGTCTTTCAAGTACTCCAACCATCTCCGCTGCCTCATGTTGAGTTCCTTTTGAGAAAATAAATACTTCAAACTTTTATGATCTGAAAACACTGTAAAAGTTTCTCCATATAAGTAATGCCTCCATATCTTCAAAGCAAACACGACTGCAGCAAGTTCCAAATCATGAACAGGATAATTATCTTCGTGCTTCCTCAACTGCCTAGAGGAATAGGCAATCACCTTCCCATGCTGCATGAGTACACAGCCTAAGCCAATACCTGAAGCATCAGTATAAACAACGAATCCTCCTTCACCAGAAGGTAAAGCCAAAACAGGTGCAGTAGTCAAACACTCCTTCAGAGTCTGAAAGCTTCGCTGACAATCATCTGACCAATCAAACTTGTTCTCCTTGCGGGTTAATCTTGTCATAAGTACTGCAATCTTGGAGAAATCTTGAATAAATCTTCGGTAATAGCCTGCCAGGCCTAGAAAACTTCTAACTTCAGTTGCACTAGTAGGCTGCTCCCAATTCTTCACTGCCTCAATCTTCGAAGGATCAATGGAAATACCTTCCTTGGTGATAATATGTCCGAGAAAGGACACTTCTTGTAGCCAGAACTCACACTTACTGAACTTAGCATATAGCTGATGATCTTTCAATAGTTGCAATGCCATTCTCAGATGCTCAGCATGCTCCTCCTCATTCTTAGAATAAATCAGGATGTCATCAATAAAGACTACGACCCATTGATCAAGATAGGGCCGAAATACATCGTTCATCAACTGCATGAAAGCTGCTGGAGCATTCGTTAGACCAAAAGGCATAACGACAAATTCAAAATGACCATACCTGCTGCGGAAAGCCGTTTTATAAATATCCTCTTCCTTAATCCGCAACTGGTGATATCCAGATCGAAGATCGATCTTAGAGAAATATTGAGCTCCCGCTATCTGGTCAAATAACTCGTCAATCCTCGGCAAGGGATATTTGTTCTTGACAGTCTGCTGGTTTATTTGCCGATAATCAATGCACAACCTCATCGAACCATCTTTCTTCCTGACGAATAACACAGGGGCTCCCCACGGAGAAGTACTAGGACGAATAAAACCCTTCTCGAGTAATTCCATCAGTTGCTGCTTCAGTTCCCTCAGTTCCGCAGGAGACATACGATAAGGAGCCTTAGAAATAGGAGCTGTGCCAGGAATAAGATCAATAGAAAAGATAACTTCCCGCTCAGGCGGAAGTCCTGGTAATTCCTCTGGAAAGACATCAGGAAAATCTCGGACAACAGGAATGTCCTGGATCTCCATCTGCTGCTCAGGAGTTGCACAAACAAAGGCTAGAAAAGCCTCACACCCATGCCTCAAAAGCTTATCAGCTCGAAGAGCCGAAATGAGTGGTACGGAGTTATGGTGCTTGACTCCCGTAAAAGATAAACCAGAATGTCCAGTAAAAGTCACTGAGCTAGAACTACAGTGAACATTGGCCTCATACTTGGCCAACCAATCTGCTCCTAGGATTACATCATAATCCTTCATATCCATGCAGACCAAATCTGCTGGAAAGTTCTGTTCACCAATCATAACCTTACTAGAAGGATAGAAATACTGGATTGTTGATCTAGTGCCAATAGGGGTTGAAATCTCTAACGGAGTTTTCATCAAAACAGGTTCCACAGCTAATGACTTAGCAAATCTCCGTGAAATAAAAGAATGTGTTGCACCAGTATCAAAGAGAGCAAATGCGGGCTTATCGATTATAGTAAGGGTACCTTCGACGAGTCCGCCATCATCAGAAATCCCAGTTTCATCTTCATGTAAAGCTTGAATCTTGCCTTGTGGTTTCTTGAAGACTAGAGGTTTTGCCGGTGTAGCTTGTTCCGATATGAGAGGACAATTGGGGATACGGTGCTCCTTGCTTCCACATCGTAAACATGCGCCTTGCTTGCGCCAGCACTCCTCTATCTTGTGACCCGGACGATCACAATAATTGCACACGCCCTTGAATGGAACAATAGGGCCAGGGTTCTTGTCTTCATACCTCGGCATCTTGCCCTTCCATGATCCGGACCCGCTCCACGAACCAGGTCCACTAACAGGTCTCTTCTTGGTATACCCGGGTTTGACACTCCCGAAACCCGTAGGTAATTCTTTCTTGGTGCCTTTCCCACGGATTCTCTCCGTCATCTCAAGAGTATCCTCTAAAACTTGTGCTTTCCTTACCATCTCGGCATAAGTGGAAATCTCCATCGGTGCCAATTGGTTGATATAATGAAGCTTCAATCCATTGAGAAAGTGCTTCGCCTTCATCTTCTCGGTGGAAATGAGATGTGTAGCATATCGAGAAAGCCGTGCGAATTGAGCCTCATACTCCGCCACGGACAAACCTCGCTGTTTCAAGGCCGCGAACTCTGCCGCTTTCTTCTCTTGCACTCTATCGAAAAAATACTTGCTGTTGAAGAATTCCTCGAACTCTTCCCACATAACTTGCCGATCTCCGAGAGTTGCCTTGATAGAATCCCACCAAGTACGTGCATCATGTTCCAGTTGAAATGTAAAAGGACACGCTCCTGGTTGGTGCATTGCATAACTTCAAAGATTCTCCCCATCTCGTCTAGCCAGTGCTCGGCTTGGTCAGGGTCAGTCGAACCAGCGAATCTAGGCGGATTCATTCCGCGGAAGTTCCGGTATAGATCACCGGTGCCATGCTGTGCCGCTCCTGCCTGAGCTACTTGCTGAAGGGCCTGAGTAAGGCCTTGAACCGTACGTTGCAGGTTCCTCCATTCAGCACGATCAGCTGCCATCTACATGAGAAATAGGTTACTTAGGTTCAAATAAGATAGATAATTACACGATTAAGAAACGAATTTAACCCAAGTTCTACCCAATCTCACAGGTCAGGTCTTAAACTTTTACAAGGTTAGGGATCTAGTGCACCTAGACACGACCAAAAACTCGGTACCTGGCGGAGGTAATCGGTCCGAAGACCACTCGCGCAAGTGTGCGACCTTCCCGATAGGCATAGCCTAACGTTCGGACAACACCTTTTTATATACCGGTTATTGGGATGCAATGCAAGAAAACTTAAAACTTAGGGAACCTAGGAATGTGAAACCTAGGGCTCTGATACCAACTAAACTGTCACGCCCCGAACAAGGCGGAAATATCGGGACGTACAGTTAGGGACACGCTGGCAAGAGAGGGAACTAAATCTAAAACAATACACAAGTGCTACAAGATGGAAATGCTAAATGATCACATTCATGTATGTTAATTAGAAGTTGGGCTGTTATCACCTACCTCAAATTGAAGAAGGAACTCGAAACCTAGAATAAAGAACAACTTGACAGCACCTCACTAAAACTTCGATATCTCCACGGATACCTAATGAAAATTGGGGCTTTTGTCACCAATGGAAAGAGCTCGATGAGAGGTACAATTTGCTATACTCATGATCAAGATTTGGTTGAGAATTCCTACCTCAATAGATTGATCAAAGAAGGATGAAGGGAAGCCAACGGCCTACTGACCGACCTCCACAAATCGAACTAGATCTCTCCAGATCCGAAATTTCAGCGAACCCCACAGCAGCCAAATGAAAGAAGACTCGTAGGGCTTCATTTTGATAGCTCATAGAGCTTCTGGAGCCTTCTGAATTGGGAGTATTTGCTGCTGCAAGCTACGTGTTTAGAAACGGCGCCGAAATCCTTGACTAGACCAAACTATGTCGGCAGCACGTTTTGGGACTAAGTTTACCTCAAATTGATTGAGGGTAAATGTTCCTTTATGTAATACCTTTCATTTGTCTCTGGAATCACCCAATTTGGTTGAGAAACAAGCTCGAATTTGATGTTCAAAGTTTGGGTGAATAGTGAATACGAATTTGGGTTAGGTGGGTTATAAGTCAGGCTTAATCCACTGATTAGGGCTAGATAATGATTTAATTAGGCTTACTCCAAGAAGACAAAAGTGTTAGTCGAAGCATCTATTATTTAATTACTATTTTTATGAATTTTTATATGTTAGATAAAAGTCCCCTTCTACTATTCCGTAATTAATTAAATATTAAGTTCGGAAGACTTAGTTCGCTAATTCGGCTTAATAAACGATTTTATTAGGCTTAATTGTAGAAGACAAAGTTGATAAACAAAATTAATTCTACAAGATGTGATTTTTGGGGATTTTTAGAAAATAGTAGAAAAATGACTTATTCTATTAATTAATTAATTAATCTAATTAATTTGGATAATTCTCATTAATTTCGAATAACTTCAAATAAATTCCAAATAATTACAAATAACTTTCTAAATAAATTTCAAAAGAATTTGGGGTCTTACAATATTAGTGGCATATTGATCGAACTATTTTTAATTAGGTAAAGTTTTTAAAGGATCTATTCACCCCCCTCTAGATCCACCTTGCTGCACTACGGGACCTAACACTACCCCTTTATGCAGGCCAGCTCCCTTCCCCACCTAAACCCCTCAACCCTCTTTACCCGGAGTAATCCCAAATACCCTTTGCGCGGGGTACTCCTCATCCCCTCAACCCCATATGTAATGACCCAAGATCCGAATACCAAGAAAATTCCGATACTCTTGGATCTTGGCCTGCCACCCATGAGTCAGAGGCTCGAAAGGGTTTAAGGGACAATGTGGTAATGTATAAGAATCTAAAATAATTATAACTAAATAATGCTTAACATAATTAATGTGAGAAATAAACAATTATATGGTTTAATAGTTATACAATATAGAGTTTACATATCCATATAGAAGTGGAGTAGACTGAAAAGGTACAAGACCACGGGGCATACCTCACCTCTGGCAAGCTGGTACTAATTCTAACCTCTGGCCCCACGCAAAGCCTCAGAAGCACAACGTGCAAGCCGCGCCTCACCTGAAAATGAAAGGGGGTGAGCCTTGTCTCATCAGCTCTGTAGGGATCCCACAGATCCCCACCTTACAATGATAAATACACGGTGCAGCAAGTAACAGATCAGAATAGTAATTAGAACAGGAAAGGCAGTAAATAACAATTAAAGGAAATAACCTCTTTGCACGTGTCCCACGAAAACTCAAAGCAAACCATATTTCAATCAATAGTAAGAACCCACTGTGAAAGGTCACTCAAGGTAATAACCCACTGTGAAACCATTGGCATGTCACTGGTCATAGACACACGTTCGTTGCATGGAACACGAGCCTTAGTTCATAAGGCACAAGGCTGCCAAGGTTACCATGTCAGAAACCATACACCGTTCACAATCCCCCACCATGGGGTGTACCCACATGCTTTAAACTGAGTTATTGGGCGTCCCACCATGAGACGGCCCTCAAGCGGTTTGCACGGATAATTTTATATTTATTTTATCCATAAATACTTCAATTTAAGTTCCCAAATGAAAATCTAAATTTTCCAGGCCTAATAGGCCATTTCCACAGTGGGTCAGTCGACCTTTAACAAGGGCCGATCGACCTACATGGAGCATCAATCGACCGATTTGGAGGGGTTCGGTTTACCAAATTTCCCAGTAAGTATCTGAACAGGGATCGGTCAACCATTCCATATGGTCGGTTGACCGTTTCCCTGGGTCGGTCGACCGAAACGCATGATCGGTCGACTGAACCGACCTGCGCTCCTTGCCATTCTTTCTGCCATGAACCGGTTGACCGAATCTCTAGATTGGTCGATTGATTCTGGCGACGACCGAATGGGAAGAACCTTTAAGGCCTTGTTCCATGCCCGACTCTCCCCATTACGAGCAGGAAGCATGGAGAATCGATCGCCGACACCTAACACATCCATGACACCAAATGGAGCACGAATCACTACTCGAATTGACAAAATCACCGCTTACCCCAAAACATGCAATTTTCCCAAAACAAGAATGAAACCCGCTCATTCTCACCCGGATCTATGCGGATCAGTGGGAAAACACATGGGGAGGTGGAAGGGTCCATCCCCCTACCTGAGATGCCACTTTTACCACCTAAGATCGCTTTGATCGTTGTTGATCCACGATGAAACTCGGTGAAGTTTGGAAACCATGACCCACCAGCACGAGCCTCCTTGTTCACGCCCTCATGAGCCATCTTCCGCCACTATCATAGCCCAGCCGTGCCTCCTCGCTACCCGCCAGCTGCAGTCGAAGGGACAGAGGGTGGAACGAGGTGAAACAGAAGAGAAGGGAGGAGAATCGATAAGGAGGAAGGGGATGCACGGGTGGAGGGGGGGAGATAAAATAGGATTTTGGGTTGCCCAAAACCCCCAAAAGAAGTGAAATCATCAATATTCCCATTCTTCGTTAATTAAATTAACGAATCTCCAGAAATTCATTAATAATTCCTTAATAATTTTATGATTTCTCCAAAAATAAAAAGAAAATTCGTGACTCTTAAAATATTCAAAAAAAATAGATCCGACACCTATTAAGTGCGATCCAAAATTCAGGGTATTACACAGTAGCCTATAAAACCCCCTAGAAGGCAAAAGGTCAAGGCATCGATCAGGATCAACCTGGATCATCTGGAGCAACCCAAGCACTGAGGAGTGTAACCTGGCATGGTCGTTTGTGTGCTCGGCTAAGTACACGTCGAGGGTATGTCACATCAACGCCCCTCCCATGGTGTTTAGCCAATTCACACGAACCTACCCTGCCACGTATGGAGCGCCATGGTAACAACGGGAACACCCGTACACTGGTTTCACCTACGTATGGTGCGTCATGGTAACGACATCGATGTTGTAGATGATAAAAATAGACAGTAAATGAATATATGACCCCACTAATCAATCATGAAGAATATGGATTGTTGGCCCAGAATAGATGGTGGACAAGAAGGGGGGTTGAATTCTTCCCCAGCCGAGATGGCAGATTTTAAAAATAATCTAAACTAATTATAGTGAAAATAAATTTAACTCCGTTACTTAGCTCAAATTAAACTGAAGTGAGATTTAGGTTCACTCAATCTTTTCGATCTCACGCGAATGATCTATGCACTGAACGATTGGGCCTAACCCAAATACGAATAGCAGAGTAGCAAGGTGTAGTGGTGCAGTGAAATAAAAATAAATAAGATAACCTGTGAACGGAGATAGGAGAAATGGACAATCACACAGGCATGCCAGAAGGAACACGGAGATTTTTAGGTGGTTCGGGATCACGACGGGCTCCCTATGTCCACCCCTCACCGAACCCGGTGAGGCTTCACTACCATACTACGAATCGTATCAAAACGGGGATGAGCCCCAACACCACACACGCTGCTTCCGCAGCAAGTTACACACACAGGGCCTGGCCCCATGACGCTACCACTGTAGCACACACATAAACACAGTCGGGGAACTCACCCCACAATAAAACTTAACATGGAGACGCCGCTCCGTATACACTCACAAATTTGAGGAAACTTGCCCCACAAAAGATCCACACACTCGGAGATGCAGCTCCGCCTTCACACACAAGTATTCCCAGTTTAACAAAATAGAAGGATATACAATGATCACCCAAAATATTAATCTATGCTCTAATAAGAGAATAGAAATGAGAGATGAAGAGATCCCCCTCAAATCTGCATTGAGGCCCATTTATAGAAGAGGTAGGGTGCGCTGGAGATCATTCCTCGGAGTAGAAGTTGACCAAGCTTGTAGGAGATGTCACGGGTAGAAGGTCCAGCAATCTCGCTCACAGTTGCAACTCAGATCAGCAGGGATGGCACGAAGATGATGTTCCCTTGGTCTTCTTCTTCCTCCTCAAGGTGCGTCGCCCTCTCTCCTTTCCTACAAGCAGATAGAAAGCATTAGCCACAAGGAATTTTTTCCTACGATGGAGTTCGCATGTTATTAATACTTAAGGCAAGGAGATGAATAAGGACAAGAAAGCCCACGTCAAAACCCTCTCAAAACCTCACCCAATCAAAGGGTGAAGCCCTAAGGGTAAGTGGGTAAAACCCATGGCCAATGGATCCCCAAATGGGTCTTTCGAAACAAATCCGGAAAACACGATCCGGACGAACTAGACAAAGTGTCGACTCTTAGAGTCGGCACTTCTGTCATGGTGTTCTGCCGGCAGACAAAACCCAGCACATAAGGGAAAGTGTCGACTCTTGGAGTCGACACTTTTTCCCAGCCGTTCTGTCTGTAGTAAATCCATGCTGCTGGACAGCAAGTGTCGACTCACAGAGTCGACACTTGCTGCCTACTGCGTTGAGGCAGCAAGCAGCCCATCAAGTGTCGACTCTGAGAGTCGACACTTTTAGTGCAGATTCTGAAAACTGCTTAAAGCAGTCTAATGCAAGTGAAACCCTTCAAACCCATTGAAAGCATGATATGCCAATAAAAATGACATGCATTTGAGGGTATTGAAAACACCATTCAAACACTAACAAGTGTCATGCATTAAAGAGGATTAAAACCAACAATCATTCTTGTTTAAATAGGATTTATGAAAAGCATGTAGAGCACTAAGCCTCCTCAAAAGGCCCCAAGAAAAATCTGCATGAGGCACCATGAAAACACCCATTTTTTTCAGTATAAAATTAAAATAATATTACCATAGATTCAAGGGTCTTGTAAACAAGAGTGGAAGCTTACCATGGACCTTAATGAATTGATAGCAAAATGGAACCTGCATTGATATAAACTGTTAGGGTGCTAGACCAGGATTCAGAGGGGGGGGTGAATGAATCCCCCTATAAAAATTGCCCAATAAAAATTATACTGGACACTACTGTAGAAATATAAACTAATTAAGCTCTACAGAAAAATCAATGGTGCTCTTGATCAAACAGATGGGCTGCTAGAGTGTAGACTCCTAAGCAAATCTATGCTGTTGACAGAGCCCAATCAAGCATGCATATACACAACATCCATTAAGTCAGAATCATAGTCAGGATTGTACTTGAGCATTCATCTACTGTAAGAGGAGACTATCAGGTATGCAATTAGAGCAATAACCTTGGCATGCATCTAGCGGATCAGAGTGAACAATCAAACCACGATAGACAAGGAATTTTAGATGGTTCAGTCTGCTACCTGCAGACCTACGTCCATCCCCCACTCAAACCAGAGTGGGGCTTCCCGCTGATACACAGCTTAAACTGTTGGGCATTACAGCTTGCCTACAATCGCTGAGCAACACAACTTGCTTTCGCTGAGCAATCACAACTTGCTGTCTAGAGGAACCAATCCTCTGCACTGCTGAGCAACACAGCTTGCTGTCTAGAGGAAACAATCCTCTGTAACGCTGACACACAGCTTGAAACAAAGGTTTAAAAGGAAAAATAAGTATGAGAAAATTTAGCTACGGAAAGCTAGAGATAAAGCACAAGAATGTAGCTCTCGCAGGAGCAAGTTAGTCTGGATCTGATCCAGAAACCAACAGATAGCAGATCTACAATTTGCTTCAGCCGCTTCACTATCACTTCTCTCTTCTCTCTCGAGCTCTCTCTTTCTCAGCACTCTCACACTACTGCATTCTATCTTCTTTCTTCTCTCTGTCGACTCTTCTTCTTGCTCTCTGGTTCTTCTCTCTTTTTCTCTCTTCTCTGCTCTCTGAATTCTCTTCTTCTGATCTTCACATCTGCAACACTTTCACTTGATCTAAACGCAGAAGAGGGATCTATATATATCTTCAGCCTGAGACCCACGAGCTCACGCATTGGGCATGTGGAGGGAATACTCCCGCCAAGAGATTCCAGAAAGCTTTCAGCCACGTGTCAAGGTGCGAATCGGACAATGAACCTCGTGGCATAAGGTCCACTGATTGCATCCCTTGGATCATGTGCCAATAATTGCTTCTATTATCCTCCACGAGCTCACGTGCTTCCTTCATCCTGTCAGTTAGAAGTAATTAGTCATATGGTATAGAACAAAGTTTACACGGACTTAATATGGCATGAGGCAAAGGATGCACCTAGCGAGCTTATGCATAAGGCAAACAATGCACCGACCTATATATATGCGCATGAGACAAAAGATGCTCATACCTTTATATGCATAGGAACAGTGGTATGCACGGACATGATTAACACCAATGCAAACTAGCACCGACCCTCATACGCTAGCAGGGAAACATGCACCGAGGCAAGGACTTATTATGTCTAATGCAAAACTTGCACCTAGGCAAGGACTTATTATGTCTAATGCAAGACTTGCACCGAGGCAAGGAATGCACCGACCTCATTGTGCACAGTGAGTTGCACGGACTTGGCCATGCAAAAGATGAAGTATGCACAGACCTTCAGTATGCATGAGGAAGATGTGCACCGACTCTAAAATGTGCACTGACCTTCACTCCTGTGCTATAGTGAAGTGCACGGAGTTGGCTATGCAAAAGGTGAAACATGCACAGACCAATACAGTTCAGATATGTGAGCAAAACAAGCTAGCATTGACCTCAAGCGCTCGTAGCAAAAGCTACACTGACCTAATGTGCACCGACTTTAGTCATGCACCAAGTTTTGTATGCACCGGCCTTGCTGTGCAGTTCCACAAGAACTTGCACCAACCTCATAATATGCATTGAGGCTATAAGTTGCACTGACCTTATAAAGACATTGCACCGAGGCAATACTTGCACCGAGCTCCTAAGCCATGAGAGACGCAAAGTAAGACGCAAACAGAGATGCTGGATATGCACCGAGTCTAAGACATATGAGACGCAAAGTAAGATGGATATATGCACCGACTCTAAGCCATATGAGATGCAAAGATGAGACGGACACATGCATCGACCTAGGCCTAATGAGATGCAAGATAAGGCGGACACATAATGTGCACCGACTTGCATCTGCCTGATGCAAATGTGCACTGTCCCTCAATGCATGAATGAAAATGTCGACTCATGGTGTCGACTCTTACCATATGCATATGAGCAGTGAGTGTGCATGGACCCTCTACTTATGCAAAGGAAAATATGTGTGTGCCTGCAACCTGTATGATGAAATGTAAAGCGTGCATGCACTCTGATGAAGTTCTATGCAACATAACATGCAAAGACCAGATGCATAAACAAATGCATGTTTTGTCAAACATTCAATCTTTCATGAGAACGCATGGTGACTTATAGTGTTTGCTATCATCAAAACCACAGGGACACAACATAAACAAATCACTCAAGTCAATCTTAAGGCAATGTAAACAACATGCTCCTTCACATTATCATAGCTCCTTCAACCAGCATGTTTTTATATTGAAACGCAACCATAAGCAGAGTTTAGTTGACATACTACCAACCCATTTAAAACACAAGCTTCTCACTCCAATAATGATTCAAACAAACCATTACCAGATAGAATTTAACCGAGCTACTCATGAATAGAAGTTCAGTCCTAAGCAGGCTGAACTCATACACATACTGAGAGCCAATGGGAAAAGGCTTCAATTATTCAATCCAAACTAACCTGAACGAACTCAATCCATTGTCAGCAAGGATCAAACTAAATCAATAGTCAATCTAGCCACATTGAAATGCAGTCAATATAAGTCCAAAACCATGAAAGGGACTTAACCCCAATCAAGACACAATGAATCAAATTCATAAGAAGGTCTTACCATGACTTCAAGGTTTGTGGACCTTAAAGAACCTGCAAAACTCAAACACTCAATCATGGCTTTCACATATCCAGAATTCATCATGTTTAAACATGAACATATGGAGTTCATCAAACCTGCGAAAGTGCAAAAATTATATGATCAAGAGAGCTTTACTAATTCAACAAAAGCTGAAATGGCAATGCATTTACACAATGCCATGCAACCAAATTCTCACACAATGTATAAACCAGAAAAGCCATCCAAATGAGCTATATACAAGGAGAACAAAGAAGGCCATGTCAACCCATGAACTATCTACATGAAGCACATTCATTTCTTCAAGTTCATGAACTATCTACATGAAGCACATTCATTTCTTCAAGTTCATGAACTATCTACATGAAGCACATTCATTTCTTCAAGTTATGAACATCATGCAACCAAGTGCAATACATAAATCTTATTCAACTTAAATAGGTCAATGCCCAAGTGAAGCAAATCAAGACCCAAGGCACGTCAAATGTCCCATGATAAATATGCAAGAGTCACATTCATGATATGCATGAACCAAAGGACATTTTCCACAGAACTTACACACAATATTCTGTTATCATCAAAACATCACCAAAGACAACGAGGGAGCACAGTGAACCCAACAATCTCCCCCTTTTTGATGATGACAAAATATTGTGGCCACCAAAACTCTCTCCCCCTTAGGCATTATCAAAAAGTGGGGGATAAGAGGAACAAATGTGGAGTTTTCAAAAGCGAATTAGATAGAATAGAAGACGCACTAACCTAGCAACAACCTACCATGAAAGGAAGGTGTGAGAATCATGAACACCAAGTAAGAAAGTTTAAGTTGAAGTGAAATATGCAAGATATTTGAAATATGTCCAGATGCTCAATTTTTGAATTATGATCAAAATGTATGGCCAAACTCTGCACAGGAAGTATAACGAGACTGAACTATATGTAGATGTTATGCTAAAGAGCACATTATTCTCCTCCTATTGTCATGAACAAAAACTGACTGACAATGGGATTATTTAATCTGTTATTTACATGTATAATCTAAAGATGCATCAATGTGAGTTGAAGTATTAAATGAAATATGCAAGCAAGCAAGCAAGCACAAAAGCTGATCAAACAAGTATCTTTAGTACTCCCCCTCAGTGGGGTAAGAGGATAACAACAGAACAGTGAATTCACAATCAAGTTGTGTCACATGAAGCACAATAAAAAAAGGTAGTGCATACATATGTTAAAGGTATTGCATAAACTATGATAAGAACAAATTCAAGATATACAGTCATCACAATAATACCCAAAATTGAAATTTATGTAAATGAGCAATGAACTTCAAAATTATATGGATATGAACAGAATTTCTAGAAAACACTAGAGGGTTATTTCCTTCCTACACTTCTATTTCGATCCTCAACTTGTGGTAGCTTCACACAACCCCTTTTTGTTTACTTTTCTTTTATTGGATTTCACCGTTCGACGCGAGTCACCTCATGTGTCTCAATGGGGTTTCCCAGCTACTTGGTTAGACATTCCACTTATTGAAGCTTACGTGGTAGGCAGCTTTTTACTCACGATTCTCTCAATTTCCATGTAGAAATTTGTTTCCCTTTAAGTGTTAAAAGGAATTTTTGAAATCCTTATCAATCAGAGTCATGTGCATCATTTTTGAACAAAGTATGTGGGTAATTGCTTTGTATGTAGAAAATGAATTTGCCTAGACATAGTTATGACTCCCCCTAAAAATATGCACAGTTAGAAATAAATCCTCCTCCTTTGTATATGTCATGGTTCACAAAAGATCAAGAACATTGTGTTTTATTTATCAAGGAGGTGAGGTCTTAGAAGATTTTAAGAAATAGTTTTCTTAAAATATATACATGCAATCAACCAAGGATATGGCAATATGTTCAAGCAAAGTGATTTCTGGTACGTGGCGGAGAACATAGGTCCGAAGACCACCATCACGCTTACTGAAAACTTCCGGCTAGACATAATCCAACCTTCCACTAATACCATTTTATATACAAAAGAATCATGACATTCAAGCACGCAAAAATAGAAGGTATGCACAAGCATATGCATGTGAATGCAAAGTTGATGAGAAATTATTTCTATTCACAAGTATGCAAGGATATGTGCATGTGTTTTCTATGTATGCAAGTATACGCATGTAAATGGATAGATGACCGAAGATTATCTGTAATGCCGTGGGTCTTTTAGATCTTTTATCGGATCGCTTTCGGATCGCTTTTGTGGGTCCTGAGTTGTGTTTTACGATCCACGCGAATTTTTCTCTCGTGCAAGTTACGGAACCCTGTGATGAGTTTATTATTGAATTCATCGACTCGAGGATCCTACAGTTGCGTTATGCTCCTTCCGAGGATCGCGTAAACTATTTTTTCATATTTTTCTAAATTAGTGTATTTTCAGGCTAAAAATTGAATTTTATGAAAATTAGGAAATTCCTAATTACCTATTATTTTAACCCTCTCTCTCTCCCTCTCTCCTCACTGCCGTTCACTCTCTCCCTCTCATTCTCTCTCCTCTCTTCTCCTCTCTCCGCAGGGCGCGCGACCGTGATGAGGTGGGCGAGGCAAGAACGTCGTGGAGTTATCGTGGAGCGTGCTGGTGTGAAGGATGGAGCATGGCGTTGGCGCGATCTCTCAGTGGATTCAAAGCCGGCGTGTTCGGGTTTGTGTGTTGATTTTCGGCGTGGTTTAGTCATTTCAGGTCGCGAGAACTTCAATGGAGGTAGGGGGATAGATGCTCTACTTCTCTTCTGCGTTCCCTCGTGATTTGGAGCCGAACGGTGTGAGTATGAGCGAGTTTTACTACGTTTGGGTGAAATCATGCTTCGGGGGTGTGAGCCGAGCTCGCCCTTCCAGGTGATGGTTTTCAGTCTAGATGGTTTCATTCGAACCCCTGGCATGTTGGGAATCCTTTCCCGCTAGTTTTATTGCATTTGGTCGAGCATCGGAGTCGATATGAGCCCGACTACCCCTGTGACTCATTTTGGGTCGATTCATGGGAATTGCTCGTTTCTTGTTGTTTTAGCGTGGTTTGGATCCCTTCCGGACTGTGGAAGGTTTGTATCACCATTAGGATTGTTTCCCCTTCTTTTTAGGGCAAACGGGGCGTGGAAAGGCCGGGTTTTGGCCCTTCCAACGGTTTTCCCGCCGTAACGCCTTGGCGGTCTTACCAGTGACCATTTTTATCTCTTAAGCGGTCCTGGGGTGACCATTTTGGTTCTTTGTCAATTTAAGTTTGTTAGGGTCTTAGCGGTCATGCGATAGACCATTTTCCTTTGCTTGCGGCCCATTGAAGGACCGCTAAGCTCTGTCAAGCGGTCCCTTGGAGACCGTTAGGCTAGGTGTATATGCCGGTTTAGCTAAGCGGTCGTACGATAGACCGCAAGACTGGCTGTGGCGGTCTGTGAGATGACCGCTAAGCTTCGTTTATGTTGGTTCAACGGTTTTTAAGTCGGTTTGGGCTAGCGGTCTAGCTCCGACCGCATGGTGTCCTTGGCAGCCCTTTGGGAGACCGCTAGGCTTCGTGAGACGGTTCTAAGGAGACCGTTTAGCAGTTTGACTGGTTAAGTCGGTTCAGGGTTGACTGGGCTAAGTGGCCAGGTGAATGACCGCTACAGTCATCGTGCGGCCCTTCGATAGACCGCATACCCCTTATGTTTTTATAGTTTTGTTCGTTTGGGTCTTTGAGTGTAGCAGTCATCCCCACGACCGTTTCACCCAGATGGTGCCCCCTTAGTGGACCGTTTATGGCTTTGTGCGTCCCTTTGGTGACCGTCATTTGCCTGTGTTCTCTATGTGAGGGTAGCGGCCGTTTGGCTGACCGCTTGGTTTGCCTAGCGGTCAGGCATGTGACCGTTTCTTCCCAGAGTTCTGTTTTCCCATTATTTTGGCATTCAATTGTTTTGGCTTGACCTTGTGGTTTGCCCGTGGTCCCGTGGATGTCTTGGATGTCCTATGAGGGCAGTGACCATGTTATGGGGTGGTCGGGGAGTGCCATTGTGCTGAGTAGTATTCCGTGATGTTTCAGGATCATTATTGGTTTCCGGTCAACCCGGTCTGATCCAGTGGTTGACACGTGACCTCGTGAATGTCTCGGTGATCCTATGTGGATCGAGACATAGTTTTGGATGCCTTGAGGTACTATCTTATCTCGGTTTGCATGTCCATGTGCTTTGAGGGTCCTCGTGATCCCTCAGGTCTCCGTGATTCGTGTTATGCAGATGTGTGGATCCGGCTGTCCTGTGCCGTTTCCTTTATAAGTGTTTTGGCTTAGGGATTAGGCTGATTGGCGGTATGTTAACACTTTTGTGCGAAGATCTTGACCTGAGTCATGAGACTCAAGGGTCCGGATCCGGCTGTCCTATGCCGTTTCCTTTATAAGTGTTTTGGCTTAGGGATTAGGCTGATTGGCGGTATGTTAACACTTTTGTGCGAAGATATTGACCTGAGTCATGAGACTCAAGGATTGTTATGTCAGTAGGTCTAGTTGTTTGTCCTGAGTCCGGTGGCAGTTTGGTGTTCTGCCTTGTGTCTGGTGCTTAGTGTTTCGTAGTACGTGTGACAGTGCATCTTAGCCTGTCTGTACTTCAACACTGATGCTTCGGAGTCTCTGTGTCTAGTGAGCCTCCACTAGTCGTAGCCTGACGACACTTTCCTGTGTGTCGGCCCACCTGGGAGTGGTGGCAGGGTAAGTTCCCGATATATGGTTTATAGGCTAGTTTCCGTGGGCCCCCTTGCCTTGCGGTAGCGTCCTACTGGGGGGGAAACTAGCTAGAGGCCTGGCTCAAGGCATTGATCTTGTGTGTGCACACGTGGTCAGAGGTATTTGGATGAGCGCCGACGGGCGTGACCCTGACTAGTCACTCGTTACTGTTGTTCCTTGTACTTGGTTCTGAGAGTGTCTCAGTTACCGCCGTTTGGGCGAGTACGAGATACATGAGGCGTAGTGTAAGATGTCAGTGGACGCATCTGGCTGTTCTTCTAGTGAGGAGGTGCTTCTGTCACTTGACGCATGACTCTTGTGGCTTGCGTTTTCGTGACCGGTTTTCGAGTAGCCTATGTGTGGCTTCACTCGAGGTCTAGTCTTGTGTAGCGTGCACGACGGTGAGCTCGTGTATGTTCGTGCCTCTGACTGTGTAGGTCTTTGGTAGGCTTTTGCCTGTTTGGTAGGCTTAGGCTTTTCATAATAGGGTTTTATGATTTGACGACGGATTGGTAATGCCTGTGACGACCCAGAGTTCAGGATACCGATATACCGATAACATCGGTATACCGACACCAAGAACTGGGGAGGCCACCCAAGAGGCTGATGAGGCCCCTGAAGGGTTAGTGGGGGGTTAGCTGAGGAATATGCATAATTAATTGCGAATTGGGGCGCGCAATACAAATAAGTATTTAAGATTTAAACACAAGTGCGGAAGCAATTTTAAAATAACCAGAGTGATATATATATAACTAGTCCAGAGTCACAAACACTAGTCCACAGGGCACAACTACGCGGGGCATACCCCGGCAAAAGTACAACACAAGCCTCAAAAAGGCAGCTCGTGCTCAGCTGGCAGCTAAGGAACGGTCCCGAAACAGCACGCTAAACTCCGGGAGATGTCGGGCGCGGCTCACCTGAAAGGAGAAGGGTGAGTCACAGCCAGACTCAGTAGGGGTCACGCGGATCCCTACCTCGCACTAAACAAGCGAACATGCATAAATAACCGCAATTAAAGCATGCATTTAAATAAATACACAGGCAATGGCATGAATATCTAATCACAAGAAAGCTGTAAACTCTATCTAAGCAAGTATAACAGCTAACACATGCCGCTACTAATTAAATGCAAGCGATCAAAGCTAAAACTACCAATTAGAATGAGCTGCAACTAGTCCAAGCAACAAGGAAGGACAACCACTGGAGCAGAAACCAGAAGCGTCCACTGACGGCTTACACTGCGTCTCAAGCACTCGCAGTCGACAAGCGACAAGCTAAGCGCGCAAACAGTACCAAACCAAGTGACCAGTCGGAGTGACACCCGTCGGCGTCAGTCCACAGTCTCCGACCACGTGTGCACACACTGACTCTAGCCTGAGCCAGGCCCTCTAACTAGTTTTCTCCCTTGGCAGGACGCTACCATTGGCTGGGAGCCCACGGAACTAGCTTACAAACCGTGAATGGGAAATATACCCCTCCGCCATCCTCAAGCGGGTCGGTACTCAACAGACCTTAGGGCAACAACAGTGGCTCCATTGCCTGGAAAGAAAAGCTACTCTATTGGCACATAAAACACGCCACGATATAGTAAAACAATACAACTATGGCATGAATATAGAACGGAACGCATAAGCAATGGGCTGGGAATATATTACAGCCATCAGGGAAGTGGCGGTCAAGGACCCACGCGCCACATGAAAACGACGGTCGGGGGTCGGCGCGTTACTTCAAGAATGACGCTCCAGTCCCCATCCGTCACTCCCGTCAGGATTCCAGCTCAAGAGGCACCAAAGGCATGTAACGGTAGGGGCCCTGCGCGTTACTTCGAAGCGACGCGTGGGGTCACCGCCGTCACATCCACCCGAGGCTCAAACCACCTATCAGCGTTCTAAATGGTAGCAGGCGAAGTAACGCCCCGGTCTAGGCGCGCCGGACCGAAACGACGGTCGGCCGACTGGCCGCCGGGCGCACCGCCTGACCAAAATCACGGAAAACAGTTGATGAGTAACGGATGGGAGCCCCACCGTTACTCTCCAAGTAACGCACCCCTATTGGGCCGCTATTTGGTAGTGACGCGTCCACCTTGGACCGTCGGGCAAGTGACGGTTCCTGGCAGGACCGTCACTGCACCTGGGTTACGGGCGGGTGCGGTTTGTAAACCGAAGCCCTCCCGGACGGCTGAAAACGCCGGGTATCGACGAAAAACCTGATAACCTGTCAAACCATGCATGCTAGACAACAATTTAACATCTAAATCTAGCACATGCAAGGCCTAAAACGCATTAAACTCAAGATTTAGGCTAAAACCCCAAAAGTGGAAATATGAACATCATGCATGCTACGGGGTGCTAATCAACAAGCGAGCTAAAGGAAACGATCCTAGCAAGATCGAGGTTCCATCCCCCTACCTTTCGCAAGCCGAAACCGTCGAACGGGCCGCATGCAAGGAGGAATAGCCACGGAGCTTCCACGCTCCACCTCGCTCCCACGATCACCGATCCACGCCGAAGTGGACACCCACGCGCTCTACTCGACGCGAGGAATCCAACGGTGCCAACCTCGTCTCAATCCGACGCCGTCTCGACCCCGATCCCTAAGAGAGGAGAGGAGGTGGCCGCACGGAGGAGAGAGAGAGGGAGAGGGTGAAATGAGAGATCGACGGGGGAGAGAGAGAGTGAGGGTGAGAGATATAAAAAAAATAAAAATAAAATTAATATATATATAATATAATCATTATATATATAAAAATCTTATTAATATTCAATAACCCTCAAACAGCTCCGAACAAATCCGGAAAAATGCCAGACAAATTCCTAAAAATCCAGGAAAATAGCCGGAATTTCCAGAACAATTAATAGAACAAATACCACGAAGGATCCATTAAGGCACGGGCCTTACAGTCCCTCCCTCCTTACAGAAATTTCGCCCTCGAAATTTACAATAACCGAAAAGGAGGAAACTGAGAAAGGACTTATACCTCACTGGAACAAGAAAGGAAAAAGCTGACGCATCTCATCTTCACGCTCCCAAGTAGACTCGTTACCAGAGTGACGCTGCCAAGCAACCCTTACCAGAGGAATAACCTTATTTCTCAACCGCTGCTCACGACGGTCTTCAATTCGGATAGGAAACTCTGGCGTGGACAAATCAGCAGTCACCTCGGGCCACACTGAATCATCGAGAACATGAGAAGCATCAGACACATATTTCCTCAACTGAGACACGTGGAACACATTATGAATAGCTTGCATGGCCGCCGGCAGTTGCAAACGATAAGCCATTGAACCAATAGCTTCAACAATCGGAAAAGGGCCAACATACCGCGGACTAAGCTTTCCACGCTTCCCAAACCTGGAAACACCCTTCATTGGAGATATTTTAACAAACACCATATCTCCTGGCTCAAATTGTAGTGGACGTCTGCGCCGATCTGCATAACTTTTCTGTCGACTCTGAGCCGTCAACAATCTCTGTCTGATCAGACGAACCACATCAGAACACTGCTGTACCATGTCCGGTCCTGTCAACAGTCGGTCCCCAACATCAAACCAGTTCAGAGGAGTACGACAAGGACGACCATACAGCGCTTCATAAGGAGCCATGCCAATACTGGAGTGAAAACTGTTATTATAAGCAAACTCAACAAGTGGCAAATGCTGACCCCACGAACCTTGCCAATCAAGGCAACACGATCTTAGCATGTCTTCCAAAGTCTGAATAGTTCTCTCTGACTGTCCATCTGACTGTGGATGATACGCTGAACTGAAAGCTAACTCAGTGCCCAAAGCTTTCTGGAAACTACGCCAGAAGCCAGAGGTAAAACGCGGGTCACGATCTGACACAAGTGAAACAGGAATTCCATGCAATGGCACGATCTTCTGCACATAGAGCTCGGCCAATCTCTGCACACTCCAAGTAACTTTAATTGGCAACAATCTGGCGGTTTTCGTCAATCTGTCGACAAGCAGCCAGATTCCATCAAAACCTTGAGAAGTTCGAGGCAAACCCACCACTAAATCTGTAGTAACATGGTCCCATTTCCACATCGGAATTTCCAATGGCTGAAGCAGACCACCTGGCTTTTGATGTTCGGCTTTAACTAATTGACAAGTCAAGCACTTAGAAACAAAAATAGCCACGTCCTTCTTCATGCCGGGCCACCAGAACTGCTTCTTCAAATTCTGATACATCTTGGTGACACCAGGGTGAATAGCAAAACGGGAACCATGGGCTTCACTCAAAATCTCATTCCTCAAATCATCATCAACAGGAATATACAATCTGCCCTGGAAACTGACGACCAGCTCGTCATCAAATTCCACATCATATCTTGATATAACACGGGCCAAATCAGAATCAGCTTGTTGGGCTTCTAGAATCTGCTGATACAAAGCTGAACCCAAAACCAAGCTAGCACAAACTGCCATCCTCGGGTCGGCAGGAATCTCTACACACAATGCCTCGCTCGGAAGCTGTTCCCACAATTTCCATTCACGAAGCAACAAATGACTGACTTGTACTTTCCTGCTCAGAGCATCGGCCACAACATTCATTTTACCTGGCTGATAGGAGAGTGTAAAGTCATAATCTTTCATGTATTCCATCCATCGCCTCTGCCTGAGATTCAGATCTTTCTGGGAGAAAATATACTGTAAACTCTGATGATCAGTAAGAATCTGAAATTTCTCACCATACAGATAATGTCTCCAGATCTTCAAGGCAAAAATAACTGCAGCTAGCTCTAGATCATGAGTGGGATAATTTCCTTCATGCTGTTTCAATTGCCGAGATGCATATGCGATAACCTTACCATGTTGCATCAGCACTGCACCCAAACCTACTCGAGACGCATCTGTACAAACAAGAAAACCACCCGAGTCGGAAGGCAAAGTCAACACTGGAGAAGAAGTCAACAGCCTTTTCAATTCAACAAAGCTAGCCTCACACTGATCCGACCAGACAAATGGCACACCCTTCCGTGTCAATTTAGTCATCGGTGCTGCAATCTTCGCAAAATCCTGAATGAATCTGCGGTAATACCCAGCCAATCCTAAAAAACTTCGTATCTCCGTGATGGTCCTCGGTCTCTGCCAACTCAAAACGGCATCAATCTTTGCAGGGTCTACTGCTACTCCATCACTAGAAATCACATGGCCAAGAAAATGAATCTCCCGAAGCCAGAATTCACATTTACTGAGCTTCGCATAAAGCTCGTGATCTCTTAGAGTCTGCAGAACGATCCTCAAATGCTGCACATGATCATCAACAGAGGCAGAATATATCAAGATATCATCAACAAAGATCACCACAAAATGGTCCAGAAATGGACGAAAGATACGCTGCATTAGATCCATGAAAGCTGCTGGGGCATTAGTCAAACCAAACGGCATGACTAAAAATTCAAAGTGACCATATCGAGTACTGAAAGCAGTCTTCTCCACATCAGATTCCCGGATCCGCAACTGAAAATAGCCAGATCGGAGATCAATCCGTGAAAAGACAGCAGCAGACTGTAACTGGTCAAACAAATCATCAATCCTGGGGAGCGGATACTTATTCTTGATAGTCGCCTGATTCAGCTGCCTGTAATCAATACAAAGCCTCAGGTTTCCATCTTTCTTTTTCACAAACAGTACTGGGGCACTCCACGGAGAAAAACTGGGACGAATATAGCCCTTCACCAGTAACTCTAGTAGCTGTGCACGCAGTACTTTCAATTCAGCTGGAGCCATTCGGTACGGCGGCTTTGCTAAGGGGCCAGTACCTGGAATCAGTTCAATCACCATCTCAATCTCTCGCTCTGGGGGCAAGCCTGGCAACTCGTCAGGAAACACATCAGGGAACTCACAGACAACCGGAATATCACAAACATCCCGTCGTGGTTTTTCAACAGCCACCACTGAAGCAAGGAATCCCTGACAACCTGCGCTAAGCAACCTATAGGCTCGAATAGCAGAAATAATCATACGAGAAGAACGGGATCGAATACCTTGAAAATAAAAGGCTGATTTTCCCTGGGGCTGAAAATAGACTTTCTTCGATCTGCAGTCAACCACAGCTCCATAATGCTCCAACCAATCCATTCCCAGAATAACATCATAATCTGCCAGCTGCAACGCATACAATCTCGCCGGCAACTGGTGATCATCTATCATCACAGGAGACTCATCCAAACACAAGGGAGTAACCATGAAATCTCCAGAAGGCAATTCCACAAACAACTCACAAAACAGCTCAGAAGTGGGTTCCTCAATACAAGCCATAAAATCCTCAGAAATAAAAGAGTGAGAAGCACCAGAATCAAATAAGACATGAGCTGAATGACCATAAAGCATAATCGTACCTTCCACAAGATGGGACGCAGCAGCATCAGCTCTTGTCAAATGAGAAACTTTGCCTTTCTGCTTCTTAGAACCAACTGAAGATTGCTGAGAAGACGCCGACGCCTGAGAGAAAAATTGCTGTGGAGCTTGAGGTGCAGGAGGTCTAAACTGCGGCTGAGGTTGAGAAAACTGAGGAGCTTGCAATGGATTCGGCCTCAGCGGGCAATCTCGAACCACATGACCTGGCTGGTCACACCTAAAGCAAACAACAGGAAGAGAACACGGTTGGCCCTTATGATGACCACCGCATCTCCGACACGTCCACGGCTGACTAGCAGCTGAGCTCTGCCGAGTCTGAGAAGAAGGTGCTGTCGGCTGCTGAATAGAATCTGCACCGGACGGCTGCTGAACAAACTTCTTCTTCTTCTTGAACCTTTTGAACTTGGGCTTAGAAGGAGAGGAAGCACTGGAAACCTCTGACTGGACCGAAGGAACACTAGGCACGGGCTGTCGGTAAGCCTGCTGAACCTGAGCCACCGGCTGCACTGACCCTGCCTGGGGATATCCACCCGGTCTCGCCATCTCCAGTTCTAAAGCTACAGCTGTCTGGCACGCAGTATCAAGATCCGCAACACGACTCGCTATCAACGGCATCTTCAACTCTGGCCTCAACCCTCGCAAGAATTGCTGGGTCTTCAAAGCTTCACTGGCCAGCACATGGGGCGCATACTGACCCAATTCCAAGAACTTATTCCTGTACTGAAGCACGGTCATACTGCCCTGGGTCAATTCCATAAACCGATACATCTTATCCATCTGCAAGCAGGCAGGAGTATAGGCACGCTCAAAAGCAGCGACGAACTCTGCCCAAGTGATTTGCCGAAGAGGTCTAGATCGAAAGGAAATCTGCCACTCGGCTTTCCACCACGCAATGGACGTACCCTGGAGTTGAAAGGCAGCGAGCATGACTTTCTCATCTTCAGCACACTCCATCGAGACAAAAACACGCTCTAAAGCATCCATCCATTGCCTCGCGACTTCTGGATCAGCTTGGCCATCGAAAGCAGGCGGATTGAACATCAGAAATTCCTTCAAAGCCTTGCCTCGACTGCCAGGCACTTCAGCTTGAACGATCGGCACTGGAGGAGCAACTGGAACGACAGGAACAGCGGGAACTGCGGGAGGAGGTGCAGAACCGCTATCTTCCCTGGGCGCATCTCGAGGAACACGAGGAGCTCGAGGAGGTCTTCCTCGACGAGGCGGCATAATTATGCTGCCAGAAACACAATCAACAATGAAATCCATCAATCATACGGAAAACATCCTATGCCAGCAAGAGACAACAACAGGACTAGCTCTGGACCAAGCGTCAATTCCAATTCTTTACGCAAATCCTCAACTTCAAGCTCTGATACCACCTGTGACGACCCAGAGTTCAGGATACCGATATACCGATAACATCGGTATACCGACACCAAGAACTGGGGAGGCCACCCAAGAGGCTGATGAGGCCCCTGAAGGGTTAGTGGGGGGTTAGCTGAGGAATATGCATAATTAATTGCGAATTGGGGCGCGCAATACAAATAAGTATTTAAGATTTAAACACAAGTGCGGAAGCAATTTTAAAATAACCAGAGTGATATATATATAACTAGTCCAGAGTCACAAACACTAGTCCACAGGGCACAACTACGCGGGGCATACCCCGGCAAAAGTACAACACAAGCCTCAAAAAGGCAGCTCGTGCTCAGCTGGCAGCTAAGGAACGGTCCCGAAACAGCACGCTAAACTCCGGGAGATGTCGGGCGCGGCTCACCTGAAAGGAGAAGGGTGAGTCACAGCCAGACTCAGTAGGGGTCACGCGGATCCCTACCTCGCACTAAACAAGCGAACATGCATAAATAACCGCAATTAAAGCATGCATTTAAATAAATACACAGGCAATGGCATGAATATCTAATCACAAGAAAGCTGTAAACTCTATCTAAGCAAGTATAACAGCTAACACATGCCGCTACTAATTAAATGCAAGCGATCAAAGCTAAAACTACCAATTAGAATGAGCTGCAACTAGTCCAAGCAACAAGGAAGGACAACCACTGGAGCAGAAACCAGAAGCGTCCACTGACGGCTTACACTGCGTCTCAAGCACTCGCAGTCGACAAGCGACAAGCTAAGCGCGCAAACAGTACCAAACCAAGTGACCAGTCGGAGTGACACCCGTCGGCGTCAGTCCACAGTCTCCGACCACGTGTGCACACACTGACTCTAGCCTGAGCCAGGCCCTCTAACTAGTTTTCTCCCTTGGCAGGACGCTACCATTGGCTGGGAGCCCACGGAACTAGCTTACAAACCGTGAATGGGAAATATACCCCTCCGCCATCCTCAAGCGGGTCGGTACTCAACAGACCTTAGGGCAACAACAGTGGCTCCATTGCCTGGAAAGAAAAGCTACTCTATTGGCACATAAAACACGCCACGATATAGTAAAACAATACAACTATGGCATGAATATAGAACGGAACGCATAAGCAATGGGCTGGGAATATATTACAGCCATCAGGGAAGTGGCGGTCAAGGACCCACGCGCCACATGAAAACGACGGTCGGGGGTCGGCGCGTTACTTCAAGAATGACGCTCCAGTCCCCATCCGTCACTCCCGTCAGGATTCCAGCTCAAGAGGCACCAAAGGCATGTAACGGTAGGGGCCCTGCGCGTTACTTCGAAGCGACGCGTGGGGTCACCGCCGTCACATCCACCCGAGGCTCAAACCACCTATCAGCGTTCTAAATGGTAGCAGGCGAAGTAACGCCCCGGTCTAGGCGCGCCGGACCGAAACGACGGTCGGCCGACTGGCCGCCGGGCGCACCGCCTGACCAAAATCACGGAAAACAGTTGATGAGTAACGGATGGGAGCCCCACCGTTACTCTCCAAGTAACGCACCCCTATTGGGCCGCTATTTGGTAGTGACGCGTCCACCTTGGACCGTCGGGCAAGTGACGGTTCCTGGCAGGACCGTCACTGCACCTGGGTTACGGGCGGGTGCGGTTTGTAAACCGAAGCCCTCCCGGACGGCTGAAAACGCCGGGTATCGACGAAAAACCTGATAACCTGTCAAACCATGCATGCTAGACAACAATTTAACATCTAAATCTAGCACATGCAAGGCCTAAAACGCATTAAACTCAAGATTTAGGCTAAAACCCCAAAAGTGGAAATATGAACATCATGCATGCTACGGGGTGCTAATCAACAAGCGAGCTAAAGGAAACGATCCTAGCAAGATCGAGGTTCCATCCCCCTACCTTTCGCAAGCCGAAACCGTCGAACGGGCCGCATGCAAGGAGGAATAGCCACGGAGCTTCCACGCTCCACCTCGCTCCCACGATCACCGATCCACGCCGAAGTGGACACCCACGCGCTCTACTCGACGCGAGGAATCCAACGGTGCCAACCTCGTCTCAATCCGACGCCGTCTCGACCCCGATCCCTAAGAGAGGAGAGGAGGTGGCCGCACGGAGGAGAGAGAGAGGGAGAGGGTGAAATGAGAGATCGACGGGGGAGAGAGAGAGTGAGGGTGAGAGATATAAAAAAAATAAAAATAAAATTAATATATATATAATATAATCATTATATATATAAAAATCTTATTAATATTCAATAACCCTCAAACAGCTCCGAACAAATCCGGAAAAATGCCAGACAAATTCCTAAAAATCCAGGAAAATAGCCGGAATTTCCAGAACAATTAATAGAACAAATACCACGAAGGATCCATTAAGGCACGGGCCTTACAATGCCCGACTTTGTGAGATCGGGGTTTACCTTTCTGTTGTAGTTTGGAGTAGTTTAGAGAGCCGTGGTTCGATCGGCTACCATGTTTCCTTGTTACGACTTTACACTTTCCTTTAGCTGTTCTTACTCTTGCTTTTCCTGCTTTACTGTTGTAGTTTAGCATTGCTGTTACTTCTGCTTCTGCTTTGTTACTGCTTTGCTTTAGCGTAGCACTGCTGCTTTTGTGTTGTTTCCGATAGGGTTCTACGGGATCCCTACTGAGCCAGTGACAGGAGGCTCACCCCTGGCTTTTCAGGTATAGCTGTGCTTCCTTGTGCTGTGAGTCCGCTGTGCGGTAGCTCTGTTGCTAGCATTTCCAGTGTCGGGCTTCCCCCGACTTGAGGGTACGTTTCCCTTTCTGTTGGACTGTACTTGTCTTCCTTTGGACTGGACTCTGTTAGTTTTAATTTGTTAATTGAGTTCCAAGGTTAAGTTCAAGTAACCAAGCACTAAGAATGAAGATAATTCCTGGCAGCCGAGAATTACTAAACGGTCGTGAACATAGCAAGATAGTAGCCCGAAGAGTCTAAAATCTAAAACAAGCAATGCCACATAAGAACCACAAAATTCGAGAAAATTGGGCGAGGTCGCGGTCAACATGGAACTGCTATCTTATAGTAGCGGTCCAGGCATGACCGCTATCAGAAGAGGGTCCCAAGGGGTATGCATCGACTCACTAGGAAGATGGGTCGACTCACACCGTGGGAATGATAACGCGATCTAGAGATGACCACAGTTTCAAGGTAGCTATCAGAACAGGGTCGTGATCAGGGTCAGGATAGAGTCACTTCAGTCGACTGAAATGGGTTCGGTCGACTGAAATAAAGAAATTTAGTCAAGTTGGACAATGTCAGTCGACTGAAACAAGGTTCAGTCGACTGAAAAATAGAGACATCAGTTGACCTGACAACTTCACTGAAATAGGATTCAGTCGGCTGAAAACAGGACTGTCACGCAGGCCCAAGAGAAGATAATCACGGTCAGTCGGCCGTCCCTGACCTAATGGTTGCGGTTCTCAGAAGGCCGAGATCTGGACAGTGTTTGGCAGAACTCAGTCACAACCTTGTGCTGCCTCACTCAAAATTGGTTGAATCCAGTAGGTTCAGACTTTTAGGGTACAAGCTGCTCGGCGTCCTAGAGGGAATCCCAGGCTTGCGGAGTCTTACTGAGGCCTTGTGATAGTAGTTCTAGTCCGATAGAAGGAATATCCGGCGGAGAGTCCTAACTATCCCAAGAAATTTAGGGTTCAAAAATTGCGGAAAACGGGAGTAATCGGTAAGTCATTACCACCGGAGTGGCATGACCCTCCTCAAATTAAAGAAAGGAAGCGAATGGGATTTGATCATGCACGTTACTTTCCTCTTCTTCTCCCCCCAACTTGAGGTCATCAACTTCTTTGGAACTCTCTGCAAAAGCGCAATGATGCTCTAGCTCTTCAAGCTTATCCTTTTGATCATCATCACAGCTATAGCTATCTCCCTCAAAAACTTCTCCATAAGACTCCTCCATATGTCCCACATGATCTAAATCGAGAGTGATTTGAGTGTTATGATCTTGGGGAATCATAGATTGATCATAGTCAACATCAAGAATTTGATCAGTAGAATTGGAGCCCGAGTAGCCAAGCAATTGATCTTCCTCTATCCTCTTGATCTCCTCAGTCATCCTATTAATTCGCACTGGGACTTGGAGAGAGTGATGTTGGATGGCTTGATTTTGAGCCATGATGAGTTGATAAAATTGATCAAAGCTCTCCTCTTTTTTGAGAGTTGGGCAATGAGGAGATAGAGTTGTAAGGTAAGAAGCGGAGTTCAAAGGATAAGAAGTTGAATAATGATCAGATTGATAGTGAGAAAATGGGGTGGATGTGAGTTGTCCTCTATAGTGGGCTTGATCATGAAAGTTATTTGAAGATGGAGCCCAATTTTGAAAGAATTGATCCGGAGGATTTTTGGCCGGGCCTTGATAAGAATCCCAGGAACTATTATGTTGTCCTCCCCCATAGGAATCATAAGAAGGTATGGAGGGTCTTTGAGCAATTTGGGCTTGTTCTTGGGGGTAAAATGTATTATAGGGCCCATGAAGCAATTGAGTGGATTTGATATGATCTTGATTAAAGGAATGAAGCTGGGCCCTCATGAGTGATGGGCTTTCATTGTAGGTAGGGTCAGGTTGGGTGAATGGTAAAGGTTGAATTGGACCATTGGAAACATAATGGGCCGGTCTGGCCCACATGTCATTATAATCATGATAATAAGGTGGAATGAAGGAGTTTGAATTCATAGCCCAAGGAATAGATCAAGAAACATGGGCCAATAAGTCCACCTTAATGAATTTATGAGTCCACTCAAAGATTGGAATTTTCTCACCCATTTTTTATTGATTTTTTTATTTTTATTTTTATTTTTTTCAAAATGATGCAAAAGTAATAACAACTATATGAGTTTTGTATGTAAAAATGATGATTTTTGTACCTTTTTTAATAATACAAATGCAATAAATTAATGACTATATGAATGCAAAATGATGTTTTAATTTTTTTTGAAGAAAAGAAGATTGGTACCCGCCTCCTCCTTTACCCAAGAGAGATCATTAATTACCGTACGCAATTCATTCTCCACTCGCACATCCTCTTCATCCTTCCCTTGGAACTACTAAATTGGTCAACCAGCCGGGTATGAGGTGGAGTTGTGGGAGGCTCCCCCTACTTTCGTAGGGTCCTAATTAAATAATCACAATCTCGCTTGGACGTTTACCACAAAACCTCTAGTGTTGACACCAATTTTCCAAAAAGTAATAAATTCTAAAACTCTTTTTTTTATATGTGAAACCTTCTAAGGGTAATCTAACTCCGGGGTACTTCGTGGTACAACCTGCCCAGCGTCCGTGAGGGAATCCACGGGTGCGAGGACTTATGGAGGTCTTGGAAAAGAAAATTCCAATCCAAAGAGACAGAGTGCTCAATGGAAGGTTTTTCCAATTCCAAGAAGAGTGTAAGGAACCAAACTTGCCCTTGAGAAGGGGAAATAGAAGAGAAGAGAAAGATGTTTTTTTTTTCAAATGATGATGAATAAACAAAGAAATCAACTAAATGCACCGATGTATGAAAGCAACGCAACTAACATGAAGGCATGCTAGCATGCAATCATTTTTTTCTATTTTCTATTTTTTTCAGAGTTTTTTTTTATTTTTTCCATAAAAAAGAGATATGGATAAAGGATGACCACCAACTAAAAATACCAAACAATATGTAAAACTATTACAAATTAAGACCTAAAATCATATTTTTGAAGTTTTTTAGATTTCTGATTTTTTTATATTTTTAAAGAATTTTTTAGATTCTTTTAGAATTTTTTTAAAATTTTCATAACAAGACCTTTTCCTACGTTTACTGACCTTTTAGCGACGCTTGAATTTCTTAGATTTTCTGAATTTCTACTTTCTGCTATAGTTTCAGACTTCAGTGACGCTTTCTGTGAGAGTTTAATTCCTGTGATTTTCATGTCTGAATTTTTATGGATTTTTTGATTGTTTTTAATTTTTCCTGTAAAATAAAAAAAATAGTAAAACTATATACAAATCAAACACAAGAATTTCCAACCATTAAAAATAATTTCCTCCCCGGCAACGGCGTAAAAAATTAAAAGCCACAAACTCATCGTTAAAAAGTCGTGCCACAATTTAAAATTAATCGAACTCACTCACTTAAAAAGATTTGAAATTAAGGTAAAGTGGTGAATACATGTCGATCCCACGAGGAAGAAATAGTTTTAAAATAACATGGAGGAGAATTCTTATATTTGAGAGAATCCAAACTTTGAGTGAGATTAAACTAATGAAAAATAAAATTATATGAAAATAAACTATCTAAAGAATATGAGAGGGTTAAGGATAGAAATTGGAAAGAGAGGGAGAAAATTAAGAACACAATTTGCACAAAATCTGAATTTTATTGCTATGAAAGGTGACAAGTACACTCTATAAAAAATGAAAATATAACTTGACTAAAAATAAAAGAGTGAATGAAGAAGTGGAGCCAAGATATTTGGATGAAGAACACCGCCGTCTCCTTGTCAAGCCTTTGAGTAAACCGCCCCACCGTGGAGAAGACGCTGCCGAGAGGACCGAAGGAAGAAGATCTGCCAAAGGGATGTGTGAAGAAATATAGAGGAGGGAGATAGATAGATGGAAGAAGAATAAAAATAAAACAAGGTGTGTGTGAGAGTGCTATGAACAGAGAGAGAGAGAGAGAAAGAAAGAGAGGGCTACAGTGGGTGAAGAAATAAAAAAACACAGTAAAATAGAATGAAAATAGAGGGAGATTAGAAGAAAAATAGTTTAAAATCTGGAGAGATTTAGAAGAAGTGGAAGATGAGAAAGTTTGAGAGGACGAAGAGAGGAAGAAAGTTGCTGAAGAACACAGAAGTAGAAGATGAGAGGAAGAGGGTGAAACACTAGGAAGAAAAGAAGGTGTTGCGCGGATGAACAGTAAAGCCTAAAAAAACTAAACTTTGGGAAATAGATTATAACTTGAACACAAGGAAGAATTGGAAGAAGAGGTAGAAGAACAAGTTGAAGAACACCTAAAAACGAACAACTTTTGTGAAGAAACTAAGAGGGAAAGAAGATCAAAAGGGGGAGAAAAATGAGAAAGAGTAGAGTTATACTAATTGGATGAACAGTACAATTGCAGAATAGGTCTTTGAAAAATTAAAAATAAGTTAAAAACGAAGGAGAATTAGAGGAAGATGAAGAAGAGAGAGTTGGAGAACACTTAAAAATGGAGAACTTTGAAGAAGAAAGCAGATTGAAAAGACGACTAGAAAGGTATGAAAATAGGGCTAAAAACTAGGCGGCTAACTGGTGAACTCTCCCCCAGGGTGGCTCTCGGGTGTCTTTATATAGTATGCAGAAAAACCCTTTCATGATCATGGCTCATTGTATTTGCTTCAAATCCGACTTTTCAGTATCAATTAATTGCTTGAATTAGGTCTCTTGCCATAGATAGACTCCCCTTTGATCAAAACATGGAAGCATAACATCAAATGATAGCAAGATAGCTTCAAATAGACCTTCCTGATTCCGCTTCAAACTCTCGCGAAAATGGTGACCTGGGCGACGGACGCAAATTAAAATGGCGACTGGTCGAGCGGTCGTCCAATCCTTATTTCTATTTTTTGACATTTTTCTTTTTCATAAATCTAGGAAATGGCGACTGTATGGACGGGCGCAATTCCTTTTTCTCAATTTTCCTCATTATCTCTGATTTGTCGTATAAATGAATAGGTGCCCTCTTGAACAGTCACAGATTCTTTTCCCCAATAAATAGCGCCTTCGTCAGTGGTCGCACATTCCTTTTCATTTGTTAGCTCTTCTCTTTTTTTTTCTATTTTCACATTCCTTCGCGAATTCTTCATTTCTTTTTTCCTTTTTTCAGTAAAATAAATTGGCACCCTTTCGATGAGTCGTGATTTCTTATTTTCAAAATTTTTAAAAAAAAATGGCGTCTGTCCATCAGGTCGATATTTCCAGAAAATTAAAAAAAATTAAAATAATAATATAGTTCATCTCAGAATGACTTTCAAATAATTGTGCAATTTCTTGAATATTTCTCACATGATTATTTTGGCTCAAAAAGATGATAAAATGCATGCAGACTTAAATAATGGTGAGAATGAGATTTGTCCATATTAATGCACATATTTATTCATTTAATGTCCAAAAATGATGAATGTGGTGCAACTTATGATATACAATATAGCACTTATCACACACCTCAACTTACTCATTGCTAGTCCCTTAGCAAAGTAAATAAATTAAAATTTAGGACTAACAAAAGTTTACAAAATCCATACTCTCATATCCATCTCTCCTTTCATAGAATCAACTAAAGATTAAGAATATGGAAGTATTATCACACACTAGCCTGATGTAGAAAATTTAGGTACATGATCAAGAATTCAAATCAAAATTCAATAGCACTTGTGCATGTGTAACTACGAAATCTACAGCTTTAGATAATTGCGTCCCCCATTTGCTATTCCAAGTAAGTGCCTTTCAACCTTGCACCTCCTAGATCAGAGCATTAAGCATAATAGCTTCTCGTCTGCCTTATTTATTTTGTCTCTTTGAGATCTTTTCATTTTTTCTGCACACATGATGTTGCACTACCCTTCACTGTTTAACATGAACCTCGACTCTTACCTTAGGAGAAGCAGGCCTAGTTTTACAGATCAAGGTTTCCTTTTCCTTTTGATGCGAACCTCAACACGTCTTAGGTGAAGTAGGCCCGGCTGCTAAGATTCAGGACATTTTTCATGGTGTTTCTTTTTTTCTTTTCTTCTTTTTCTCAACATTTTTTTCTTGTGCCATTTGCACTAATTTAACAGATAACTTGGCAGAAAGCTTGAAAATATCTCTTTCTTGAGAAGTGCAGAATATCATACACAATATCCAAAATAGTAGAAGACTCGTGACTTTTCTTTTCTTTTCTTTTCAAAAGGGCACATGAACTTTAAGGAGATTGTCATATCAATTTTCCATGGCTAGATTTGATTGAATTTTTCTTCATCCTTTTTCTTAGTCTTTTCTAATCTAGAAGCACTTTCAATTTAAGCATGAATCAAGAAAACCAAAATGGGGATTTCATTCTTTTTTTTTCATTTTTATACATAACAAATATGCATTTCAAGTTGTACTATATGCATCATGAAATTTTTCTCTCCCCCCCAACTTGAATGACATTGTCCTTAATGGCATATGTAATAGAAAGTAATAGAACAATGTAACAAACAATATAGTTGAGATGGAAGGATATAACCTGGTGTGCGGAGCAAATCGTGCCATTATGATGGCTCCTTCTTCACTTTACCTGACTATTGAAAATATACTAAAACAAAACATCAAATAATAAAAACCTTGGGTTACCTTCCAGAAGCACTAAGTTTTCCGTCTTCAGCCAGACGCATGCATAAAAGGTGCAAGCTTCATAACCATAGAGTTGAGTTAAGAATGAGCCACCACGTGATCTCATCTTCTTTCAATTTCCAACATTTGTGCCACGAGAAGATAAGATTTTGAAAAGGCGAATGTGGGCAAAAGATGAGTTGATTGTTAGTATAATTGAGTTTTTCGTGCAATGCGTATGCTTATAATTCTTCTTCCTTGGGCATCATGTAAAAATCAACATTAATTGGTTTGGACATTATAGCATACCATACTGAATCAAGCAGGCCAAAGGGACCGTCCCGGTCAAAAAATGAAAGAGGAATTATCATATCATCAATTATAAAATATTCCTCTTCAAACTTAAGGTCATTATAAGTGTTGAAAACATTAATGCGGACCTTGTTATTAATAAGAATTTCTTTTACAACCTAAATTTTAAAATTTCCTTGTATATCGTTGAGGTGAGAATATATCAAAGGGTGAGGGGCTCCCATCAAATGATTAGTGTCAAGGAGATTATCAATATCAAGAGTGAAAGAAGCATGCACCTCAACACAATACTCGTGACACTCAATAGAATCAGATACATCGGCTAATTAAAGAATGTCTTCAATAAGATCAAATTTGCCAAAATCATGAAGAGGTAGAAGATCAATACCTCCCCCTTGATCAGAAGATGCCCAATCGAGATAAAAGTCATGAATGATACCCGTCTCCTCCTTTACCTAAGAGAGATCATTAATTACCATACGTAATTCATTCTCCACTCGCACATCCTCTTCATCCTTCCCTTGGAACAAGGTCTCCTCAAATTCAAGAAAGGAAGCGAATGGGATTTGATCATACACATTACTTTCCTCTTCTTCTCCCCCCAACTTGAGATCATCAACTACTTTAGAACTCTCTACAAAAGGGGAACGATGCTCCAGCTCCTTAAGCTTATCTTTTTGATCATCATCACAGTTATAGCTAACTCCCTCAAAAACTTCCCGATAAGACTCCTCCATATGTCTCACATGATCTAAATCGAGAGTGATTTGAGTGTTATGATCTTGGGGAATCATAGATTGATCATAGTCAACAACAGGAATTTGATCAGTAGAATTGGAGCCCGAGTAGCCAAGCAATTGATCTTCCTCTATCCTCTTGATCTCCTCAGTCATCCTATCAATTCGCACTTGGACTTGGAGAGAGTGATGTTGGATGGCTTGATTTTGAGCCATGATGAGTTGATAAAATTGATCAAAGCTCTCCTCCATTTTGAGAGTTGGGCATGGAGGAGATAGAGTGGTAAGTTGAGAAGCAGAGTTCAAAGGATAAGAAGTTGAATAATGATCAGATTGATAGTAAGAAAATGGGGTGGATGTGAGTTGTCCTCTATAGTGGGTTTGATCATGAAAGTTATTTGAAGATGGAGCCGAATGTTGAAAGAATTGATCTGGAGGATTTTGGTCCGGGCCTTGATAAGAATCCCAAGAACTATTATGTTGTCCTCCCCCATAAGAATCATAAGAAGGTATGGAGGGTCTTCGAGCAATTTGGACTTGTTCTTGGGGGTGAAATGAATTATAGGGCCCATGAAGTAATTGAATGGATTTGATATGACCTTGATTAAAGGAATGAAGCTAGGCCCTCATGAGTGATGGGCTTTCATTGTAGGTCGAGCTAGGTTGGGTGAATGGTAAAGGTTGAATTGGACCATTAGAAATATAATGGGCCGATCTGGCCCACATATCATTATAATCATGATAATAAGGTGGAATGAAGGAGTTTAAATTCATAGCCCAAAGAATAGATCAAGAAACATGGGCCAATAAGTCCTCCTCAATGAATTTATGAGCTCACTCAAAGATTGGAATTTTCTCACCTATTTTTTATTGATTTTTTTTTTATGTTTTTTTTACAATGATGCAAAAGTAATAACAATTATATGAATTATGTTTGCAAAAATGATGATTTTTTTCTTTTCTTATTTTTAATAATACAAATGTAATAAATTAATCACTATATGAATGTAAAATGATGTTTTATTTTTTTTAAGAAAAGAAGAATTGTCACTTACTACTAAATTGGTCAACCAGTCAGGTAAGAGGTGGAGTTGTAGGAGGCTCCCCTACTTTCGTAGAGTCCTAATTAAATAACCACAATCTCGCTTGGGCGTTTGCAACAAAACCTCTAGCCTTGACACCAGTTTTCCAAAATAGTAATAAATTCTAAAACTCTTTTTTATATACATATGTGAAACCTTTCAAGGGCAATCTAACTCCGGGATACTTCGTGGTACGACCTGCCGGCGTCTATGAGATAATCCACGGGTGCGAGGACTTATGGAGGTCTTGGAAAAGTAAATTTCAATCCAAAGAGACAGAGTGCTCAATGGAGGTCCTTCCAATTCCAAGTAGGGTGTAAGGAACTTAACTTGCCCTTGAGAAGGGGAAATAGATGAGAAGAGAAAGATATTTTTTTTTTCAAATGATGATGAATAAACAAAGAAATCAACTAAATGCACCGATGTATGAAAGCAATGCAACTAACATGAAGACATGCTAGCATGAAACAATTTTTTTCTATTTTTGATTTTTTTCAGAGTTTTTTTTATTTTTTGATTTTTTTCCAAAAAAGGAGATATGGATAAAAGATAACTACCAACTAAAAATACAAAATAATATGTAAAACTACTGTAAATTAAGATCTAAAATAATTTTTTTGAAGTTTTTTAGATTTTAGATTTTTTTAGATTTTTTGAAGAATTTTTCAGATTGTTTTAGAATTTTTTAGAATTTTTCAGAGTAAGACATTTTCCTACGTTTGTTGACCTTTTAGCGACGCTTAAATTTCCTCGATTTTTCAAATTTCTACTTTCTGCTACAGTTTCAGACTTCAGCGACGCTTTCTGTGACAGTTTAATTCCTGGGATTTTAAGGTCCGAATTTTTGTGAATTTTTGTGAATTTTTTATTTTTCCTATAAAATAAAAATAGAAAAATTAGTAAAACTATATACAAATCAAACACAAGAATTTCTAACTATTAAAAATAATTTTCTCCCCGACAATGGCGCTAAAAATTGATAGTCACAAATTCGTCGTTGAAAAGCCGTGCCATAATTTAAAATTAACCGAACTCACTCACTTACAAAGATTTGAAATTAAGGTAAAGTGGTGAATACGGGTCGATCCCACGAGAAAGAAATATTTTCAAAATAGTATGAAAGAGAATTCTTATATTTTAGAGAATCTAAACTTTGAGTGAGATTAAACTAATGAAAAAGAAAATTACATAAAAACAAACTATCTAAAGAATATGAGAGGGTTAAAGATAGAAATTGGAAAGAGAGGGAGAAAATTAAGAAGAACATAATTTGCATAAAATCTGAAATTTATTACTATGAAAGGTGACAAGTAAAACTCTATAAAAAATGAAAATACAACTTGACTGAAAATAAAAGAGTGAAAGAAGAAGTTGAGCCAATATATTTGGATGAAGAAAACCGTCGTCTTCTTGCCAAGCCTTTGAGTGAACCGCCCCGTCGTGGAGAAGACGTCACCGAGAGGACCGAAGGAAGAAGATCCGCTAAGGGGATGTGTGAAGAAATATAGAGGAGGGGTATAGATAGATGGAAGAAGAATAAAAATAAAATAAGGTGTGTGTGAGAGTGCTATGAACAGAGAGAGGGAAAGAAAGAGAGGGCTACGGTGGGTGAAGAAATAAAAAAACACATTAAAATAGAATAAAAATAGAGGGAGATTAGAAGAAGAATAGTTTAAAATCTATAGAGATTTAGAAGAAGTGGAAGAAGTGAAAGTTGGAGAGGACAAAGAGAGGAAGAAAGTTGCGGAAGAACACAGAAATAGAAGATGAGAAGAAGAGGGTGAAGCACTAGGAAGAACAGAAGGTGGTGCGCGGATGAACAGTAAAGCCTAAAAAAAAGTAAACTTTGGAAATTAAATTATAACTTGAAAAAGAAGAAGATTTGGAAGAAGAGATAGAATAAGAATTTGAAGAACACCTAATAATGAATAATTGTTGTGAAGAAAGTAAGAGGGAAAGAAGAGCAGAAGGGGGAGAAAAATGAGAAAGAGCAGAGTTATAAAAATCAGATGAACAGTAAAATTGTAGAATAGGTCTTTGAAAAACTAAAAATAAGTTAAAAACGGAGGAGAATTAGAGGAAGAGAAAGAAGAGAGGGTTGGAGAACACTTAAAAATGGAGAACTTTGAAGAAGAAAGTAGATTGAAATGATGACTAGAAATGCATGAAAACATGGCTGAAAACTAGGCGACTAACTGGCAAACTCTCCCCCATGGTGGCTCTCGGGTGTCTTTATATAGTATGCAGAAAAACCCTTTCAAGATCGTGGCTCATTGTATTTGCTTCAAATCTAACTTTCCAGCATCAATTAGTTGCTTCAATTAGGTCTCTTGCCATAGATAGACTCCCCTTTGATCAAAACATGGAATGATAACATCAAATGGTAGCAAGATAGCTTCAAAGAGACCTTCCTGATTTCGCTTCAAACTCTCGCGAAAATTACGACCTGGGCGGCGGGCGCAAATTAAAATGACGACTGGTCGAGCGGTCGCCGAATCGTTATTTCTATTTTTTATCATTTTTTTCATAAATCCAAGAAATGGCGACTGTGTGGACGGGCACTAATTCCTTTTTCTCATTTTTCTGCCTGTTCTCTGATTTTCCGTATAAATGAATAGGCGCCCACTTGAACAGTCGCAGATTCTTTTCCCTAAGAAATAGTGCCTTCGACGGTGGTCGCACATTCCTTTTCATTTTTCAGGTTTTCTCTTTTTTTTTTCTATTTTCACAAATGAATGTGCGCCTCCATGCTCAGTCGTGAATTCTGCATTTCTTTTTTTTTCCAGCAAAATAAATTGGCGCCCCTTCGGTCAATCGTGATTTCTTATTTTCAGAATTTTTTTTAAAAAATGGCGTATGACCATTAGGTCGCTATTTTTTGAAAATTTAGAAAATTTAAAATATCAATATAATTCATCTCAGAATGACTTTCAAATAATTGTGCAATTTTTTGAATATTTCCCACATGATTATTTTGGCTCAAAAAGATGTTAAAATGCATGCAGACTTAAATAATGGTGAGAATGAGATTTGTCCATATTATGCATATCTTTATTCATTTAATGTCCAAAAATGATGAATGTGATGCAACTTATGATATGAAATATAGCATTTATCACATAAAAATTGATACGTACAAAACTTGTCGTTGAAAAGTCGTGCCACAATTTAAAAATAACCAAACTCACTCACTTAAAAAGATTTGAATAAGAGTAAAGTGGTAAGAACGGGTCGATCCCACGGGGAAGAAATATTTTCAATTAAGCATGAGATGGAAAATTCTTATATTTGAAAGATCCGAATTTTGGGTCAGATTAAACTAATGAAAATGAAACTTGCATGAAAATAAACTAATTAAAGAATATGAGAGGATAAAAGAAGAGAAATTTGGAAGATGGAGAGAGAAGAACATAAATTTTCAAAATCTGAATTTTATTTCTATGAAAGGTGACAAGTACAACTCTATAAAAATTGAAAATACAACTTGCAAATAAGAGAAAGGACAAGGGAAAGAAGAGCCAAGATGGTGAAGAGCGTCGTCGTCTCCCTACCGAGCCTTGAAATTTCACCCCGCTGTGGAAGTAGACGCTGCCTTTAGAGCACCAACGGAAGAAGATCCGCCAAAGGGACGTGTGAAGAAAATATTGGAGAAATAGATAGATAGAAGAAGAAGAAATATTGTGGAAAAGGTGAAAACACAGTAAAAATAAGATGAAAATAGAGTGTGATTAAAAGAAGAATAACTTAAAATCTAGAAAGAATTAGAAGAAGTGGAAGAAATGAACATTTTATATCTGAAAAAGATGAAGAAGATTGCTGAAGAACACAGAGAGAGAAAATGAAGGTAAGATGGTGAAAAATGAAGAAGAACAGAGGTCTATCTGCGTAGATGAACAGTAATTGCCTAAAAAATTAAAGCTTGAAAAATAATTAATAACATGAAAACTATTAAGAATTGGAGGAAGAAAAAGAAGAAGAAAATCTAGATCTAGGAAATATTAGAAACTTTTATGAAGAGACTATGATGAAAAGAAGTGCAGAAGAAGAAGAAAATGGTGGATGAACAGAGTTGTGTGAAAACGGATAAACTGTAAAAATGTAAAGATAAAGCTTTGAAAAATTAAGAATAGTTTGAAAACGGGAGAGAATTAGAAGAAGATGAAGACAAATAAATTGTAGACAACTTAACAATGAAGAAATTTGTAGAAGAACTCAACTTAAAAAGATGATTAAAAGAGCATGAAAACTAAGCTAGAAGAAAAGGCTAACTCCCCCATCGGTCTGCTCTTGGACAGTTTATATAGGGTTCAGAGAAAACCCACGAAAATCTCTCCATATTTAGCTTGAATCCACCTTATCAGCATCAACGATTGATCAAAGTGGGTCTTTTGCCATGTTTAGAGTCCTCCTTTCCTCAAACAAGAGGAGATAAGCTCAAAAAGTAGAAGATAACCGCGATCGGGTTCCGTTTCTGGTTCAGACTGAAAATAGCGACCTCCTCAGTGTCGTTTATTCCTTAATAAGTGACTCTTCACTCGGGCGCACATTCGTCATTTCTTTATTTTAATATTTTTTCAACATTTTTGTCTTTTCCATATATCAAGAATTAGCGCCCGTGTAAACGGTCGCGGGTTCTTCAATGGGCAACTCTTCGAACCGTCGCTCAATCTTTTCTTTTTTCTTTCTATTTTCGATCAAAATGAATAGGCGCCTGCCAAGCTATCGCAGTTTCTTGAATCTGCACCCTTTCAGAAGGGCGTTCATTAATTAGCGACTAGATCTTGGTCATAATTTCCTAAAAATTTAAAAAATTCAAAATATCAACACTCTTTATCAGAAAATAAACTGTAATAGTTATGCATTTTCCTAAATATTTCTCACATTGTCATTTTGACTCAAAATTTGATGATAAAATCATAAAAGCTCCAATTAATGGTGAGAATGAGATATGGGTGGTATTAATGCACAACTATGTTCAATAAATGCTCAAAAGTGATGAATGTGATGTAAATTATGATATGAAATATAGCACTTATCACACCCCCCAACTTACTCATTGCTAGTCCCTTAGCAATGTAAATAAATTAAAATTTAGGACCAACAAGAGTTTGCAAAATCCATACTCTCATATCTAACTCTCCCTTCATAGAATCAACCAAAGATTAAGAATCTGGAATCATTAATGCACACTAGCCTCATTAAAGCACATGATCAAGAATTCAAATCAAAGCTCAATAGCACTTGTGCATGAGTAACTACCAAATCCACAACTTTAGACAATTGCGTCTCTCATTTGCTATTCCAAGCAAGTGCCTTTCAACCCTGCACCTCCTAGATCAGAGCATTAAGCATAATAGCTTCTCATCTGCCTTATTTATTTTGTCTCTTTGAGATCTTTTCATTTTTTCTGCACACATGATGTTGCACTACCCTTCACTGTTTAACATGAACCTTGACTCTTGCCTTAAGAGAAGCATGCCTAATTTTACAGATTAAGGTTCCCTTTGCCTTTTGACCCAAATCTCAACACGTCTTAGGTGAAGTAAACCCGACTACTAAGATTCGGGACATTTTTCATGGTGTTTCTTTTTTTCTTTTCATTTTTTTCTCATCATTTTTTCTTTGTGCCATTTGCACTAATTTAACAGATAACTTGGCAGAAAGCTTGAAAATATCTCTTTCTTGAGAAGTGCAGAATATCAGACACAATATTCAAAATAGCAGAAGACTTGTCCTACTTATTTCATTAGCGTGCAAAGTGACTTTTCTTTTCTAAAGTGCACATTAACTTTAAAGAGATTCTCATATCAGTTTTTCATGTCTAGATTTGAATAAATTTTCCTTCATCTTTTTTCTTAGTTTTTTCTAATCCATAAGCACTTTCAATTTAAGCATGAATCAAGAAAACTCAAAATGGGGATTTCATTCATTTTTTTTATTTTTATACAGAACAAATATGCATTTCAAGTTATACTATATGCATCATGAAATTTTTCTCTCCCCCCCCCAACTTGAATGACATTGTCCTCAATAGCATATGTAATAGAAAACAATAGAACAATGTAACAAAGAATATAGTTGAGATGGAAGAATACAACCTGGTGTGCGGAGCAAATCGTGCCATTTTGACGGGTCCTTCTTCACTTTACCTGACTACTGAAAATATACTAAAATAAAATATCAAATAACAAAAACCTTGGGTTACCTCCTAGATGCGCTAAGTTTTCTGTCTTCAGCTAGATGCATGCATAAAAGGTGCAAGCTTCATAACCATAGAGTTGAGTTAAGAATGAGCCACCACGTGATTTCATCTTCTTTCCATTTCCAGCATTTGTGCCACGAGAAGACAAGATTTTGAAAAAGTGAATGTGGGCAAAAGATGAGTTGATTGTTAGCATAATTGAGTTTTTCGTGCAATGCGTATGCTTATAATTCTTCTTCCGTGGGCGTCATGTAAAAATCAACATTAATTGGTTTGGCCTTTATAGCATACCATACTGAATCAAGCAGGCTAAAGGGACCGCCTCGGTCAAAAAATGAAAGAGGAATTATCATATTATCAATTATAAAATATCCCTCTTCAAACTTAAGGTCATTATAAGTGTTGAAAACATTAATGTAGACCTTGTTATTAATAAGAATTTGTTTTACAACCTCAAATTTAAAATTTCCTTGTATATCATTGAGGTGAAAATATATCAAAGGGTGAGGGGCTCCCATCAAATGATTAGTGTCAAGGAGATTATCAATATCAAGAGTGAAAGAAGCATGCACCTCAACACAATACTCGTGAGACTCAATATGATCAGATACATCGGCTAATTGAAGAATGTCTTCAATAAGATCAAATTTTCTGAAATCGTGAAGAGGTAGAAGATCAATACCCTCCCCTTGATCAGAAGATACCCAATCGAGATAAAAATCATGAATGGTACCCGCCTCCTCCTTTACCCAAGAGAGATCATTAATTACCGTACGCAATTAATTCTGTAATCGCACATCCTCTTCATCCTTCCCTTGGAACAAGGTTTCCTCAAATTCAAGAAAGGAAGCGAATGTGATTTAATCATGCACATTACTTTCCTCTTCTTCTCCCCGCAACTTGAGATCATCAACTTCTTTAGAACTCTCTGCAAAAGGGCAATGATGCTCCAGATCCTCAAGCTTACCTTTTTGATCATCATCACAGCTATGGCTAACTCCCTCAAAAACTTCCCGATAAGACTCCTCCATATGTCCCACATGATCTAAATCGAGAGTGCTTTGAGTGTTAAGATCTTGGGGAATCATAGATTGATCATAGTCAACATCAAGAATTTGATCAGTAGAATTGGAGCCAGAGTAGCCAAGCAAGTGATCTTCCTCTATCCTCTTGATCTCCTCAGTCATCCTATCAATTCGCACTTGGATTTGGAGAGAGTGATGTTGGATGGCTTGATTTTGAGCCATGATGAGTTGATAAAATTAATCAAAGCTCTCCTCCTTTTTTAGAGTTGGGCATGGAGGAGATAGAGTTTTAAGTTGAGAAGCAGAGTTCAAAGGATAAGAAGTTGAATAATGATTAGATTGATAGTGAGAAAATGGGGTGGATGTGAGTTGTCCTCTATAGTGGGCTTGATCATGAAAGTTATTTGAAGATGGAGCCCAATGTTGAAATAATTGATCCAGAGGATTTTGGGTCGGGCCTTGATAAGAATCCCAAGAACTATTATGTTGTCCTCCCCCATAAGAATCATAAGAAGGTATGGAGGGTCTTTGAGCAATTTGGGCTTGTTCTTGGGGGTGAAATGAATTATAAGGCCCATGAAGCAATTGAGTGGATTTGATATGATCTTGATTAAAGGAATGAAGTTGGGCCCTCATGAGTGATGGGCTTTCATTGTAGGTCGGGCCAGGTTGGGTGAATGGTAAAGGTTGAATTGGACCATTGGAAACATAATGGGCCGGTCTTGCCCACATGTCATTATAATCAGGATAATAAGGTGGAATGAAGGAGTTTGAATTCATAGCCCAAAGAATAGATAAAGAAATATGGGCCAACAAGTCCACCTCAATGAATTTATTAGCCCACTAAAAGATTGAAATTTTCTCACCCATTTTCTATTAATTTTTTTTAATATTTTTTTTCAAAATGATGCAAAAGCAATAACAACTACATGAGTTATGTATGCAAAAATGATGATTCTTTTCTTTTCTTTTTTTTAATAATGCAAATGTAATAAATTAATCACTATATGAATGCAAAATGATATTTTATTTTTTTTTGAAGAAAATAAGAATTGACACTTACTACTAAATTGGTCAACCAGCTAGGTATGAGGTGGAGTTGTGGGAGGCTCCCCCTACTTTCGTAGAGTCATAATTAAATAACCACAATCTCACTTGGGAGTTTGCCACAAAACCTCTAGCCTTGACACCAGTTTTTTAAAATAGTAATAAATTTAAAACTCTTTTTTTTATATGTGAAACATTCTAAAGGCAATCTAACTCTGGGGTACTTCGTAGTACAACCTACCCGATGTCCGTGAGGGAATCCAGGGGTGCGAGGACTTATGGAGGTCTTGGAAAAGGAAATTTCAATCTAAATAGACGGAGTGCTCAATGGAGGGTCTTTCCAATTCCAAGAACGGTAAGAAACTTAACTTGCCCATGAGAAGGGGAAATAGAAGAGAAGATAAAGATATTTTATTTTCAAATGATGATGAATAAACAAAAAAATCAACTAAATGTACCGATGTATGAAAGCAATGCAACTAACATAAAGACATGCTAGCATGAAATAATTTTTTTCTGTTTTCTATTTTTTTCTGAGAGATTTTTTTATTTTTTTTAAAAAGAGATATGGATAAAAGATAACTACCAACTAAAAATACCAAATAATATGTAAAAGTACTAAAAATTAAGACCTAAAATCATGTTTTTGAAGTTTTTCAAATTTCTAATTTTTTTAGATTTTTTCAAGAATTTGTCAGATTTTTTTAGATTTTTTCGGAACAAGACCTTTTCCTACGTTTACTAACCTTTTAGCGACGCTTGAATTTCTTGGATTTTCTGAATTTCTACTTTCTGCTATAGTTTCAGACTTCAGCGACGCTTTCTATGATAGTTTAATTCTTCGAATTTTCAGGTCCAAATTTTTATGGATTTTCTGATTTTTTTTAATTTTTCCTACAAAATAAAAATAAAAAAATTAGTAAAACTATATAAAAATTAAAGACAACAATTTTCAACCATTAAAAATAATTTCCTCCTCAACAACAGTGCCAAAAATTGATACGCATAAAATTTATCGTTGAAAAGTCATGCTACAATTTAAAAATAACCGAACTCACTCACTTAAAAAGATTTGAATAAGAGTAAAATGGTAAGAACGGGTCAATCCCATGAAGAAGAAATATTTTCAATTAAGCATGAGATGGAAAATTCTTATATTTGAAAGATCCGAATTTGGAGTGAGATTAAACTAATGAAAATGAAACTTACATGAAAATAAACTAATTAAAGAATATGAGATGATAATAGAAGAGAAATTTGGAAGATGGAGAGAAAAGAATATAATTTTCTAAAATCTGAATTTTATTACTATGAAAGGTGACAAGTACAACTTTATAAAAAATTGAAAATACAACTTGTAAATAAGAGAAAGGACAAGGGAAAGAAGAGCTAAGATGATGAAGAGCGCCGCCGTCTCCTTGTCGAGCCTTAGAATTTCACCCCGCTATGGAAGTAGACGCCGCCTTTAGAGCACCAAAGAAAGAAGATCCGCCAAAGCGATGTGTGAAGAAAATAGTGGTGAAAGAGATAGATAAAAGAAAAAGAAATATGGTGGAAAAGGTGAAAACGCAGTAAAAATAAGATGAAAATAGAGTGTGATTAAAAGAAGAATAACTTTGAATCTAGAAGGAATTAGAAGAAGTGGAAGAATGGAAAGTTGTAGATCTGAAAAAGACGAAGAAGA